>SNQJ01S0077506.1:31843-49883 GCA_010110895.2 Picea sitchensis | reverse complement strand
GGTCAGAAAACCGAAGATTGTTTTGACCAGCACAAGAGTGGATGATTTACCAGAGGAGATTTAGGAGCTGCTGGAAGAATTCGCTGACATAGTAGTGGACGAATTACCTCGTTCATTGCCACCGATCAGGAGTGTGAGTCATCATATTGATCTCATACCAGGAGCCATTTTTCCAAACAAAGCCATGTACAGATTGACGCCGCAAGAGAATGAAGAGGTTAAGAGGCAAGTCCAGGAGCTATTGGACAAAGGTTTGGTCAGGGAGAGCTTGAGTCCATGTGCTATTCCAACAGTACCCAGTCCAAAGAAAGACGGAGGCTGGAGGATGTGTACTGATTTGAGGGCGATAAATAAGATAACCATCAGGTACAGATTTCCATTGCCAATGATGGATGATCTGATGGATTGCTTGAGTGGAGAAAAGTACTTTTCAAAGATTGATTTGAAAAGCGGATATCACCAGATTCGCATGAGAGAAGGTGATGAATGGAAGACAACATTCAAAACAAATGAAGGGTTGTATGAATGGCTCGTTATTCCATTTGGCTTAACAAATGTGCCAAGTACCTTCATGAGGTTGATGAACAAAGTACTGAAGGAGTTCATCGGGAAATTTGTCATTGTGTATTTGGATGACATACTAGTTTTCAGTAAATCAATGGCAGAGCATCTGAAGCATTTGGCTACAGTAATGTAGAGGTTACAGCAGGAGAAGCTATTGATAAACATGAAGAAGTCCTCATTCATGAAGACATAACTCATTTATTTAGGGTTTGTTATTTCTACAGATGAGTTTAGGATGGATCCAGATAAAGTAGAAGTGATTACGAATTGGCCATCACCGAAGAATATCTTTGAGGTGAGAAGTTTTCATGGTTTGGCTAGTTTCTACCAGAAGTTCATTAGGAATTTCAGTGGGATTAGCGCAACAATGATGGATATAGTGAAGAAGAAGCATAAGTCTTTTCACTGGACTGAAGAGGCCGAGAAGAGTTTTAATCTGTTGAAGAGGAATATTACGGAACAACCGGTTTTGGTGTTGCCGGATTTACGAAAGACATTTTAGGTGAAATGCGATGCAAGCGGATTTGTAATCGGGGCAGTCTTGAGTCAAGAAGACAAGCCGATATCGTATTTCAGCGAGAAGCTGAATGAAGCGATATTGAAGTACTCCACATATGATAAGGAGTTCTATGATGTCATACATGCATTAAATAAATGGAGGCATTACTTGATCCCGAAAGAGTTTGTATTGTACACTGACAATCATGCATTGCAGTTTGTGACTCAACATGAGAAGTTGAATCAGAAACATGTCAAATTGGTTGAGTATATGCAGAATTTCACTTTTGTGATTAAACATATTTCTGGTACTGCTAACAAAGTGGCTGATGCTTTGAGTAGGAAGTGTTTACTGTTGCAGGAGTTCAGAGTCAAAACGTTGGGTTTTGATGATCTCAAGGACATGTACGCAGATGATCAGGATTTCAAGGAGGCGTATGAAGCAACTAAAAATCTAGTTCTCAGAGATAGAAGCCCTTGGATAGACTATATGATCCAGGAAGGATTGCTATTCAAGGGTAATCAACTGTGTATTTCGAAATTCTCCATGAGGGAGAATCTGTTGAAGGAGAAACACAGTGGAGGATTGGCAGGAAATTTCGGTCATGACAAAACATTCGCGAAGATGAATGAATCATATTTTTTCCCGGGAAAGCGAGAAGATGTCAAGAGATTTGTGGACAGATGCATAATTTTCCAGCATTCGAAGGGAAGGAAGCATAATGCAGGATTTTATCAACCATTTCCCATACGAGAAAGGCCGTGGGATGTGATTAGCATGGATTTTGTATTGGGGTTGCCAAGAACACAAAGAGGTGTTGATTCAATCTTTGTTGTGGTGGATTGATTTTCCAATATGGCACACTTCATTCCATGTCAGAAGACCAGTGATGCGACTCACATCGCGGACCTGTTTTTCAAGGATGTTATTCGACTTCATGGGTTGCCGAGGAGTATAGTTTCAGATCGAGATACTAAATTCATAGGGAATTTTTGGAGGACCTTATGGAAGAAGCTGGGAACTAACCTGTTATTTAGTTCAACGTATCATCCTCAGATGGATGGACAGACAGAAGTAGTGAACAAAAGTCTAGGAGACTTGCTGAGAAGCTTGGTGACATAGCACCATAGCTAGTGGGACCATATATTGCCGCAGGTAGAGTTCGCGTACAATGACTCCGTCAACCGGAGCACATGACCGAGTCCATTTTAGGTTGTTTATGTCATGCAGCCGAAAGGAATTTCTGAACTGAGGGATTCAGAACAGACTGCAACTAGAAGCGCTAGTGCAGAAGAATTCGCAGAGGCGATGAAGGAACTTCACAGCCGGGTGAAGGACCGACTGCTAAAATCAAGTCAGGAGTATAAGCGAAGAGCAGATCAGAATAGAAGACAACTTCAGTTTGAGGTTGGTGATCTGGTTCTGGCACATTTGAGGAAAGAAAGGGTCCCGAGAGGAACGCATAATAAGCTGAAGATGAAGAGAATCAGTCCATGTAGGGTCTTGAAGAAAATTGGGACAAATGCTTATGAGATTGAATTACCCGATGGGATCGGAATTTCTCCGATATTCAATGTCTCAGATTTGTACCCATATAGAGCTAAAGAAACATGGACTGGAGGTGAGAAACCAGTGATCCAGTGGACGAAACAGATGCCAGTTGCAGATAAGTTGCAGATGGAGTGCATACTGGACAAGAGAATTAGGAAGAGGACCAGGCGAAAGAAATACTTCGAGTATCTGGTCAAGTGGAAAAACCACCCAGTTGAAGATGCCAGCTGGGAAACTGAAGCCAAGATACAGAAGCATGGACATACCATGCACAAGCTCATGGATAGGAGCCCATGAATTTTTTCAAGCAAGGGAGTATGATGCAGGAGCATCTCTCACATCAAGCGAGCCAGTGCGGAAGGTAAAGGACAGTTGGACAAGCGCCAACACAAATTTTGAGTTCTCTTGGATTTGATGCATGAAAATTAATGTGGAGATTTAATGAAGGCACACTTGTATAATGTAAATGGACCTTGAGCGGATTTCTCTTGTCCTTAGTAGGTAGAAGGCATTTATAGGAGTTAATGTAGGTAGGTAGAATTAAATTCTAGACTAGACAGTTTGTAGAGCGCAAGAGGGAAATGGGATATAGACGCCCCCATTGTGTATTGTCACATTATTGGAGTTAGAAGCATTGGAGAAAGAGCATGCAGAGAGTTGTGTAAGAACACCCATGTACAAATATTTGAATTAATAGAAGAGATTGATTCAAATTCATGGTTTTGTGTCTGTTCTCTGTGTATTGATGTTGATATGCTCATGAATGTTTGCTTCCTGTTATACATTTGCTTTTATATGCTATGTATATGATTTCATGTTGAGTTTGGAATCTGAGAGGGAGAAGGAATGAGTTTCAATTGTTTCTCTATTTGAGCCAGAGAATTCCTGCAGGGAGTGCAGTTGAAGTGTCCGCAAGGAGTGCGTTGACAGAGGGCTTAGATAGGGATAGCTTTTGTTCTCATTCATCCAGGGGTGCAGTTGGCACAAAAGTCGTGCAAGGAGTGCACATGCTAAGAGAAATCTCAGGGTTGCGAACCTGAGTGAGAGTTGAAGGACTGCTGTTGCAGGTGTGCGCAAAGTCGAGAGAATTCAACACTTAGATGTGTTTGAAAGGTTGCCGCAAGGAGTACGAGCAAGAGGGTTTTTCTAAGAAGACTCAGAATTATATGAAATCTCAGGAGGTATAGGAACTTCAAGTAATTGTCAAGAGAAGCACAGGGAGTTGTGTCGTGAAGTGTTTAAGTAGTCATCATAAGTTCACGCTGCAGGTAGGAAATTTTCATGGAGGAATACTTGGTTATTCGCAGGAATTGATAAGCAAAGACGGACGGTCGGTATTCTCCGAGGAGAATTTGCGATAATCCATGGGACGTTAGATCTCGCGGAGGTGCAAGGGAGATACGACGTCATATTCCAGAGAGGTTAAAAGCTCAGGAGGGGCAGAGCCATTGATCCGAGCCACAAGAGCCGTCGTATTTGCACGTGGAATCGTGTATTGGGGTTTCGCCGGGTGAAGTCCCATGAACATAGCAAAAAGAATCACGAAATCGTGAAATGCGATATCCCGACGGATAAGGAACAGTGTGGGGCCACAACGGAGTCGGTGACGTGGACATGTGGCACACTGCATCGGAGTTCGGGGAAAGTAAATTCCCGAAACATTGACATCTGGATTCGCGATCCCGCGAAGTCCGAAATCCCGACGAGGTGACGAGACCATTGAAAAGTAAACTCGTGAGCGCATCAGAGTTTCGACGTATTGGTAATCGGGAGTCGGGAAAGTGAGTTGTTCAATATCGCGAGTGATGAGATTACGATAGGAGAAGTCTCGACAAGTTAAAGGAGAAGGTTAGCGTTGACTCGTTATCGAGTTTCAGAAATCCGAGTGTGCAACATTCGACTACTGACCTCGCGAAGCCGTGAAGTCCGATCCTCCAGGTGCAGAGAGGGGATCGTAACGAAGAGTTCTGTGGGTGCAGATTTCCCGATAGGGATATAGAAGAACCGTTGTATTTCGTCAGGCCGTGGAAGAGAGGATCCTGTGAGCTGACGTAGACCTTCCGATTTGCAGGTTGTGAGGAAGGGCGTTGGCTCCAAGTGGTATCAGAGCCTGATTCTTGTCTATATATTTCAGGCGAGGGAGGCATAAGAGGTAAAGAGTACTCTGATATGCACCAAGTGGTATCAGAGCCTGATTCTTGTCTATATATTTCAGGTGAGGGAGGCATAAGAGGTAAAGAGTACTCTGATATGCATCAAGTGGTACCAGAGCCCAAAACGATTCTTTGCTTTCTGTAGCAGAGAAAGGGAATTCACCATGCCGCCAAGGAGATATAGATAATCACCCGATTCAGAGGATAGGGAAATGGATAGAAGAAGAGGCAGGGAGATGGTAGATCCAGTCATGGAGAGACAAATGCGAGATCTCCGAGTAAGACTCGAAGACATGGAGAAGGTTAGCGTTGACTGGTTATCGGGTTTCAGAAATCCGAGTGTGCAACGTTCGACCACTGACCTCGCGAAGCCGTGAAGTCCGATCCTCCGGGTGAAAAGAGGGGATCGTAATGAAGAGTTCTGTGGGTGCAGATTTCCCGATAGGGAAATAGAAGAACCATTGTATTTCTTCGGGCCGTGGAAGAGAAGATCCTGTGAGCTGACATAGACCTTCCGACCTGCGGGTTGTGAGAAAAGGCGTTGGCATCAGGGATGCATAACCAACTTTAGATCTATAAAAAACAAGCCTGTTTGAGGCCATGGAGGACAGTTAGAGCATAGTTATGCTGAAGGGAAGCCAAGCCAAAGCCATTTTTATGCAGGGAAGCTATTGAGGAGCAGACACTTGCGGGGCATTTCTGAGAGCTTCGGTCATTCGTTTTGCATGCCATTTCTTCTGCTGGGTTCTAGAGATCTAGATGAACATGAAAAAATCAGTCTTGTAGCCTAATGGAACTACTACGATGTAATTTTGAGCTTTGAATAGAAATAAAGAAGCCTCCCCCACTGAGACAAAGGCCCGGAGACGTAGGCAATTTTATGCCGAACTCCGTTATCACTTCTCTTGTTATGGTTTGCTATTCTTATTGCTTTAGTTCAGATCTGTATTATGTATTATGGCTGTGATTTATTCTCTCATGTTCATCCTCTTTCATTCAACTTCATAAATGGTTAATTAACACATGCAATTAAAAACTCAACCACAATCATTAAAAGATCTTTTCAGAGCACAAATTTGACTCACACACCTACTTGTTTCCATCATCAATTCATCATGTAAACCATAAACCCTATTTTTCTTTCAAAGTACACAAATTGGCTGACACAAGTTTTAAGTTTTCATCAACCTTTCTTCATTTTTATTTCAGGTTCTACATTAGTGTATATACAATGTATGTGTTTCATAGTTGTGATGAAAAATCCATATTTTTCATTCATTGTTTAATCAACACCATAAAAATATGTCGTTGCAGTACTAGATGCGGGAATGTGTGTACTGTTGAATGAATTTTAAAAGGAACAACAAAAAGACATTGTACTAGGGCTAGACATGGGCAACAATGACCTGTGAATGGGGCCAACATTGAAATTTTTTCAAATTGTTATTGTATGCACTGAAATTTGACATCGATATACTATTCACATGCCTTAACAATATGGGAGGGTTTCTGGACTTAGATTTGACTCACACACCCACTTGTTTCCATCATCAATTCATCATGTAAGCCATAAACCCTATTTTTCATTCAAAGTACACAAATTGGTTGACACAAGTTGTAAGTTTGCATTAGCCTTTCTTCATTTTTCTTTCAGGTTCTACATTAATGTATATACAATGTATGTGTCTCATTGTTGTGATGAAAAATCCCTCTTTTTCGTTCATTATTTAATCAACACCATAAAAATATGTTGTTGTAGTACTAGATGCGGGAACGTGTGTACTGTCGAATGAATTTTAAAAGGAACAATGAAAAGACATTGTACTAAGAATAGACATGGGCAACAATGAACTATGAATGGGGCCAACATGGAAAAATTTCAAACTATTTATTTATGCACTAAAATTTGACATGGATAGACTATTCGCATGTCTTAACGATATGGGAGGGTTTGTGTACTCAAATTTGACTCACACACCCACTTGTTTCCATCATCAATTCATCATGTAAACTGTAAACCCTATTTTTCTTTCAAAGTACACAAATCGGTTGACACAAGTTTGAAGTTTGCATCAACCTTTCTTCATTTTTCTTCCAGGTTCTATATTAATGTATATACAATGTATGTGTGTCATAGTTGTGATGAAAAATACCTCTTTTTCATTCATTTTTTAATCAACACCATAGAAATATGCCTTTGCAGTAATATATGTAGGAACGTGTGTACTATCGAACAAATTTTAAAAGGAACAATGAACATACATTGTACTAGGACTAGACATGGGCAACAATGACCTGTGAATGGGGCCAACATTGAAATGTTTTCAAATTTGTTTTTGTATGCACTAAAATTTGACATGGATAGACTATTCCCATGCCTTAACGATGTGGGAGGGTTTTTGGACTCAAATTTGACTCACACACCCACTTTTTTCCATCATAAATTCATCATGTAAACCATAAACCCTATTTTTATTTCAAAGTACACAAATTGGTTGACGCAAGTTTTAAGTTTGCATCAACCTTTCTTCATTTTTCTTTCAGGTTCTACATTATTGTATATACAATGTATGTGTGTCATAGTTGTGATGAAAAATCCTTCTTTTTCGTTCATTTCTTAATCAACAGCATAAAAATATGCCCTTGCAGTACTAGATGTGGGAATGTGTGTACTGTTGAACAAATTTTAAAAGGAACAAAGAACATAAATTGTACTAGGACTAGACATGGGAAACAATGACCTATGAATGGGGCCAACATTGAAATTTTTTCAAATTGTTTCTGTATGCACTAAAATTTGACATGGATAGACTATTCACATGCCTTAACGATATGGGAGGGTTTCTGGACTCAAATTTGACTCACACACCCACTTGTTCAAAGATTAAACTCCATTATCTCATATTGAAGCACTTACTAATGCAATGTAATAAAGTGGAATAATGTGACACTTGCCAATGTAATAAAGTTCTATCAAGAAGAATTGCAGGGTGATGTATCTAAAGGACAGTTTCATGGCAGCAATAACGAGGACAAATGGCCATGTGGAAGGGAACTCTAATGTAAACCTTCTAGTTATGTGAAGAAATTATGAGAATTTAGTATATTTTTTATAGGTTAGAATAAATGTCTAGTAGATATGTTAATCATTCCTAATTTCATATTTGTATTTGACTCAATGTACTAGCTTGCAAAGTATCAAATTTTAATTTCAAGTTGATAAACCAAATATAAAATGAATCCTAAAACCATCAAATGTTAGAATTTGTCATTTAAGTGTACTGTCATGTAGCTATATTTTAAAACATAGAGAGAGTAGACTCTATATAAGTAGAGAAATATGATGCTGGATTCTCTTCTAAGCCGATGTTGATGTTTTTAACCTTCAAGAAATATTGATATATATGGTGGTGTGAAAAGAAGTAGAATAGGTAGAGGATAAAATCAAGGATAATTTAGTACCCATCACTTATGAAATTTTTTTGTTATGTGAAACAATGGAACAAATACATAGTATAGGAGAAGGTGAAGTACAAAAGGAATGAACTGAAGAAATGAAAAGAGTACTTAGATGAGAGAGAAAAAAAAGACACAAAATAACTTGAAGCTTGTGTGATTAATCAAGTACTTCTTTATCGAATTTATTGCATGCCCTTGCAGTAATAGATGTGAGGACATGCATCTCGATTGCATTTTAAAGGAAAAAACTAAAATACATTGTATTAGGGCTAGAGTACATGATGGGAAACAATAACCTATGAATGGGTCCAACGTTAAAATTATTTCAAAATGTTTCTGTATGCACTGAAATTTGACATGGATAGACTGTTCCCATGCCTTGACGATATGGGAGGGTTTCCAGACTCAAATATCACTCACACACCCACTCTATATATCGACCCATCTGGTCCTTGTTTCGTTTTAATTTTCTCGATCGAATTTTAAGGGAAAAAACTATTAAAAGACATTGTACTAGGGATAGAGTACATGATGGGCAACAATGACCTATGAATGGGGCGAACGTTGAAAGTTTTTCAAAATGTTTTTGTATGCATCAAGATTTGACATGGATAGAATGTTCACATGCCTTGACGATATGGGAGGGTTTCCAGACTCAAATATCACTCACACACCCACTCTTTATATTCATCGTCTGTGTCGTTCAAAACCAACATGCCAATAAGGCCCATGATTTTGGCTGTGGAAAGTAGAAGGCGCTAGATGATATTTTTTATTTAAATAATGATTTTGTACTAATATTCTTTATGGATCAAAATAATACTTCGATGAGAGAAAAAACCAAAGACATAAAATAACTTGAAACTTGTGTGATTAATCATGCATTGACATGGTTATAATAGACACATGCATTGATGGCATGGGAAGGTTTTTGGACTCAAACATGACTCGCACAAAACATTTGACAATCAAACAATAAGCCTAGTACCTATCACCATTAAACACAAGTAGTTTATAAGTTCTTGGAGGAGGGGGTATCTTCAAATGTACACGTGGGATAAACAAATGAAATGGATGAGGTGGTTCCATCTAACAAAATATTGGTATGATATTATGTATTACTCTACCTCAAAAATTACCCAATTTAAAGCGTTATATGGTTATGAACCCCCATCACTGAAGAATTGGGTCATTTAAAATGCAAGTATAAACTGTTATTAATCTCTTTTAAAATAAAATTGACTACCATATGTTAACTCTCTCTCTTTCTTGTGGAGAAATACATAGTTAAAATAAGCTACCTTAATGCAATCAATGTTGCAATAAGGTTTAAATATGCATGAGATGATATGATTTTGGCCTCATGAATGAGCAATATACCTGGAATGATGAATAAATTTTATCATCGTAAATGTCATCATCGTAAATGTCATCATTGTTGTCATAGCATTGTAGCAACGAAGTTTAAATGAACATGATGTTCTTCATTGTTATAGCATCTTCGTCGAAACTGTTCGAAAACATGGGACTTTGGCCCATGAGTTTGGTGGCAAGAAGACGACGCTTGATGACATTTTGTATTTAAATAATGATTTTGTACTAATATTATTTATGGAGCAAAACATTACTTAGATGAAAGCAAAAAACAAAGAAACGACATAACTAATGAAGCTTGTGCAATTTATCAAGTTCTTATTTTTTTGATGTTATTGCATTCCATTGCAGCACTAGACGCAAGGACATGTGTCTCGAACAAATTTTAAAAGAAACAACTAAAATACATTGTATTAGGACTAGACATGGGAAATAGTGACCCACGAATAGGGCTTAGAGGTCGTGCATGTGTCTTTGAATGGTGTTACATGGTTTGCAAGGAGTGTAGGGATTATATAGGGATTATATGGTGTAATGTAGTGCATTCTATAAGAACAATCTCTATGCCAAACCTCAAAATGAATAGTACCATATCTTGTTCATAAGACAAATATTCTTTGTATGTTTCCTTTGTGGTGGCTCAAGCCCTCACACATGATGCATGACAATGAAATGTAAAAATTTGACTATTGAATGATAGTGCTATGTCACATGCAAATTCTGAACTGACTTAGCTTGCAAATGAACTTTGACAAGCCCTTATGGCCCAAGCATCATTTGATTGGTAGGATCTTGATAGATTTCAATACTCTTATCTTTGCAAGGAATGTTTCTTTGGTAGGATATTGGCATATTTCATTATTATTATCTCTTATATCTTAGCGCATGACTATTGTCGGGGACAATTTGAAAAAAAAAAACAAGAAAATTACAATTTTTAAAGGTAAAATCTGACATCAAGGCCAATTTTTTGGGTGGAATTAGAGGATGCCTTCGGATTTTGGGTTCAAATGTAGTTGTTTTAGAACAATGATTCCTTATGTAGGGCTTATATGGTGCAATGGAGTGTAGTCTATCAGAACAATCTCTATGCCAAACCTCAAAATGGATAGTACCATATCTTGTTCATAAGACAAAGATTTTTTGTATGTTGTCTATGTGGTGTCTCAAGCCCTCAGACATGATGCATGAGAACCAAAGATAAATGATATAACATAAGGTTACCCTCTATGGTACCACCTACTATGCCCCATGTTGATTAATTCAAATGGTTTTTCTTTTATTTGAACTTTTCACTACAAAAGCTCTCCAATGATAAATTATACACTTTTCTCCCTTTACATGTTGGGCTCTCAAAACTAATTGATTCATTCATAAGAAAAAAAGTTCATAGAAATCTACATGGAAATGGTTTTTATTTTATTTGAACTAGTGCATTATAGACACTTTTCTCCCTCTATTTTTTTCGTCGTTGAAATTTATATCATCCCTTCTTTAAGTACATGGGTCCCCAATATTTAAAGTTTCAACTTCTACTTCTTCCAACCCAGAAAGTGTTTTGCAAGCAAATGAATTAATTTCATTTTTAACTTTCAAAACACTAGAAATTGTAAAAAGAATTAGACATGTAAAATTAAAATTAGAATTATATGTGGGTGTATAATTCTTTTTCCCCGTTTTATGACTTTACATGGGTCACTTATGAGGACAAAGACATAAAACAAAGAAAATCATTAAACATTTATATGTATATATATGCATATAAGAGTTGGTTTATAAAAGTATCCTTATAAGGAGAAAATGATGGGTAGGTAGTTATCTAACTTGTAAAATTTATGGGTTGAAAATTTACTCCAAGTTAGTTGACAAGTTCCTCTCCAAAAACACATGCAAAAAATTTTCAATATAGGAAAAAATGTTCAAATTGAACACAAAATTTTAACACTGCTAGGAACCAAGACACAATTATACGAATAATAGGTGGTGGATATAAATCCTATTTAAACCTTCCTAGTATACCCGAAGTTTGGTGTTTGACTATGTCTACACATGGATTTTAAAGTTGTCTAACACAAGAGCTCCCTTTGTTAACACTCTACACAAGAAAACTGAGAACTAATATGCCTTACCTTCATACATAGAACATACATGTACCTTATAATCCACCTTAATAGTTACATAACATTAATGTAAAACAACCTTAAAACTAGAAATTATACATGTTCAAACATGTTTCCACTAAGACTCTTATAAGCCAAACCATTGTGATTGTTAACATATAACCCCTAACATTTATAACCCTCTTAAGCTTATAAACCCTAGTATAATCTCCCTATCCCCTACCATCTATAATCTCAATAACCCCTATCCAATTAACAACTAATAGAACCCTTGGTATCTATAAAGACATCTAATCTCTAATTGTTACACCTTCTATTGCATCTACCTAAACTAACATTGGATTCCTATACCCTTTGATCCATAACCCTATAACCCATCTCATTCCTAACCCATATGACTCCCAACACAAATAACCACTTCCAAAGTACATTATAACCCATAATATAAGACATAAACACTACAACTCCTAATCCCTAAAACTTATAACATATATAAATGTTAATCCATAAACATTATAACCCTGAACCCCTACCCCCAAACACTTATAATTCATAATATAACCTTGAAATCTTATATCCTAATCCTTAAACCCTACGACTCTTAACCCATATAACCCTTATTATTAATAACCCCTAAACTCTATAACCCTCAAACTTTATAAACTCTACACCTAACAGATAGGATGCCTAACTCGAATAACCCCTTACCCCAATACTTGTAAAACCTAAAAATTATAACCCCACAACCCCATAATGAGTGTAACATTCACCCCAAAAACCTATCGCCCTTAATCCTCATAATTCCTTACCTTGATAAGTACCTAATCACTTGTAATCCCCATAATGCATATAACATTTACCCCTATAACCTATCACCCTAACCTTTATAATTTCTTACCCTTCTAACTCCTGTCACCCCTAACCCATATAACTCCTAGCCATGGTAACCCTTAAACTGTATCCATGTTAACAACTAACCTCTAAACCATCACCCCTAAACCCAAAACTTGCATAATCCTTAAGACCCTGAAATTGTATAAGCCCTAACTTATATATCCCTTACCCTCCATAACACCTAACCCATAATCCATATAACTTATATATCCTGTAATCCCTATAACATATAATTCATAACCCATAAACTCTATACATTTTAATGACTACAATTATTAACCTATATTAACCCTAACCCTTATCACCCCTAAAGCCTATAACTTTTATCTCTCTTAATTGTTATAAACCCTTATCCTTAACACCTATAACACACATACCCTTCACCCCTTTGACCTATCACTACCAACCTTAACCCACATTAAAACTAACCTCAATCATCCCTAAATCCTATAATCCTTAGCATTATCAACCCTTATAACCCATTACCCCTAACAACTATAACACATATACCTTTACCTCTTTAAATTATCAACACAAACCTTCATTATATAACACCTATTAACCCATACAATCCTTATAACTTGTATTCCTAAATGATATAACCCATACCCATTATAATCCCTTACTAACCTAATAAAATATAACACCTATAACCTCTAATACCCCCATCCCCAAACTTGTAATATTTCTAAACCCAACAATCATTGGCACATATATCCCCAAACCCCTATAACACTTAATACTTAATTCCTGAACCTTATAACCCCTATAATCACTAATTCATATAACCATTATCAATCCTTAACTCCTATAACCCCAAATTATTAGTCCCTATAAATATTTACTATAACTTTTATCCCCCCTAACGCGTAATGTAATCCCTAACACATATAACCACTAAATTCTATATTACCTAGCTGCTAACAATTAACCACTATAACCCCTAACTCATATAATTTATAAAACCTATAATCCCATACCCCTAACCCCCAAAATTATAGTCCCTAACTCCTCACCTTATAGACCATATAAACTTTTTACTCCTATAACCCATCATCCTTAAGTTATCAACCCTAACACTTATGAACCTGTAACCCCTAAACCTTATAATAAATATAACCCATATAACCCTTAACATGAAACCCTTATAACCCACATCCACCAATATTTATAGACCATAATATTACCACTAGCACATTTAACCCTAACATTTGAGCCTTATCCCAACCCCTATATCCCCTAAATCTTATAAACATTGATATAGCCTTAACATATAAGATTTATAATCCCAAACCATGTAACCCTAACTGATATATGCCCTTAGTCCTATCCCTTATATCCTTTAACTCCTATAAAACCTAATATAACCCCTGAACCTTAGCATCTATAACTACTTACTCCCCCAACCATTATAACCCCCTAACCCCATATTCTCCAATTATTAATCCATGCAATCCCTAGTACCTATCACCTTAATTCATATCCTATAATTCATAATATAATCCATTATATTATGATGAATTTAATTAATATATATATTAATTAAATTAAAAAACATAATAATAAAACTTAAAAAAAATAAAATACAAATGCCAAACTAATCCGCTAGTGCCCATTCATTACAAAGAAAATTGGGTGCCGAACATCTACTAGCTGAGAAAAACCCTGTCCGAGGAGAAAAAACAATCCTGATTCTCGACCAAACATCGCGTTCGCTACCTAGGGTCCTCTTACAAGGATGCACAATTTGTTCATGGACTAAATTCCAGGTGACCTCTCTTCAATGAGATCACCCTAATTAGGCAAGTTCAGAGAGAAAACCTCTATCTGACATAGGTAGAGGAGAAAAACCCATCTGATAGAGGTAGAGGAGTGGAGATATTGAAGGGTCCAGGCTTTCGATTGGACATCAATAGAGGAAAAGGAGCTCTATCCAGACAAACATGTGGAGATGCCGCATAACTCGATAATGTTTCTCCTCTTGCTGCCAAAAATGTCTCTCTGAAATCGATAATCCTTTGTGAAATGTAGTTAAAACCCTATTTTTAACATTGGTATCATTGTCATTGTGAGAAAAATCTTAGGTTGAAAAGAATATTAGTCATGAAATCATCTCTAAGAGCATTAATATATCAACACCCTCAGACTTGGCAATTTGTACGATTTTGGATACAAGTGAAAAATTGTAAAGTTTGATCTAACATTCTACCTCATATTCCTTTCAATGCTAGTCGGTATATATTGAATCCATATTCTTTTCGGAGTGCATATATTATTGTGAAGTTTATTAGAGGCATTTGAACTTTGTGGGAATAAATTTTGTGCATCCAAAACTGCATTTCCAGCTGCTCCTTCACCTACAACATTCTCATAGCCTCTATCCACCCTCTTAATCAATAATTCATCACTAAACTCAACATCAAAATTTTCAGAACCTTCATCATTTGGTTTAGGACCTTTGTTATCTATTCCACATGAAATATTACTTTGAATATCTTCTTTTAAAGTGGAATCTGAATTCCTAAAAACAACAATTATTTTAATATTCCATGAATGATTTGGTTGTTCTGTCTTTTGAGAAAAAATCAGATAATTGAAAGAGGTAACTCTGCACTCATTTCGAGTGGTTATATCAACATAAGTACTGGTAAATGGAGTTTGCTTCATCTTAGGATATCGTTGTTGGGAAACACAACTTCCCTTAGGTGAATTGGTACCATATGTGGCTAAAACCATGTCATTTTATGAGCCTTTATTCTTCCATATTTAAACAACAATAATGGTGTGTGAAAATGAAAAGAAGTCACAGTTGAAGTGTGGCTATGTTTGGCTGCAATATTCCTAGTAAGTATCATAAAGAGGGTCACCATAAAAAAGTATGAAGGAAGTCCCATTCTCTAAATTAAATGAGATACATCATATTTCCCTGTCAACATTGAGGCCATGTGATGGCTCCATATTTTCCATTTCTTCAACTTTCAGATGACAAACCTCTTCCTCGATTGAATGCATAAACTGAGAGCACTTAGGATTATCTTCAAATATATATTCCATCTAAAATTTCATAAATGTATGTACCATTACATCCTTGATTTCCTAAAATGTTAGGATCTTCCATGGAGATGTAAAGAAATACATCTCAATCATCTTCTTCATGATCATAAAAAAATTTGGTACCTTGGGAACACAATACATGGTCTTTGAATTCATAAATTTATTTTGTAGATAGTCCCTAGTTAATTCTCATGGTTTTCTATGTAATGGATATCAAACAACTCAACCAATTTTTTTTTTACCGAGCTCCGGTCTACATAAAAAAGAAAGGAAAGCGTATAAACCAAAGGCTCAGGATAATATTGCCTCCTTCCAATTTTCGCAGATGGGCATGTACACTTCTTTAGCTCTGAAAGCACTCCAAAATTAACTGCTACAGGTGTTGTTCCTCTGTTGTGTGAGGAAAGAAAGTATAGTGGAGGTTTTCACCTAGAAAATGAAACCATAGGGGATGCTTTGGTAGAGGCAATTATCAGTCCCATATCTCCCAAACCTTCTAAAATGTGCATTCTAACTCCCAAACCTTCTCTTTCTGCCAAAATATTCTCATATTCATTGCCAACAACTCTAGCATGTTTATCCAATGACAAATCCTTCAAAAATTCCATGTAAAATTCAATATCGAATTTTGCTGAAGTGTCACCTCCATGACCCAACTTCAAAACACATTCTAGTTGTTGTTGTAAGTTTGGTTTATGAAGAAATATAGAAGTCGAAACACGAAGATAAAAGTAAGTAGTCTTATTTCCAATGGAATACTGATTTCAAATTTTGCTATCACCCATTCTAGAACATCCCAAAGTGCTTCCAATCCTTCCACCATGGCCATTTGGGAATATGTATTCCCACACAAAATTGAAGAATCAACAAGTTCCTAAATTTTTCCATAAAATGAAAAAGGAAGAAGACCTGAGAATCATTTGGAGTTGATCTTTGTTTTTTCATATTTACTAGTTGATTTTCATGGAAAACAATTATATCCAAGGTTCTCTAAGCAACATCATACCCAACTTGATTACTAACATGCTCCTTCATGGACATGGGACTGAAAATATCAGTGCACTGTTCATATTATTCCCTATCTATGTTCATGAAATGAGTTGTGGCTTGAGAATGGTTTTCTCCTAAATCTGAGTCATTTTTATCTTGCCAACTTCTTTCCATTTCATTCTCAGAATTATGTTCCAATTTCACTCATTAATTTTGTCACAAGCCTACTGATTATATGCATTTGAATTCCCTTAAACAATAACACAACATTATGAAAAATGCCTTTGTTCATGGACAAAGATCAGTTCTATTGGGAAGTTAGGAACCTTAATTATGCTAATGCCTTAATGACCATAAAAATATCGATGCAAAGGTCATACATTGATGAGACATCAAGGTAACTATCATACTTATATTCTACCCCTGACTGGTTGAAAATATTTAAGGAGTTTTTGTTCACAAAATCTGGGCACAATTCTTCTTCTAGAATAGAGGGCGCATCATCATAATTTGAAAGACAATTTGAAGTTTTGAATTATTTGAAAGTTTTGTACATGTGGCCTGAAATCCTAAATACAATTGGTATTGTGTAATTTGAAGATCTCAATAACAACCTGAATGATGATTGCATATATTCTACACATCCTACAAACCTATTGTATATTTGAGGGAAATATCATTATAATCCTTATCACATGGTCTACACATCCTACCCATCTCTTTATCCTCCAATATCACCTTGATGCTCTTAGGGTAACACCTACTCTCCTTGTTCCCCCCCTCCTTCCATTTATATAGTCCCCTAATCATAGCCTATCATACCTTTATTATTCATGTATCTTCTTTACCTTATCCTTAAGATTCCTAAGGAAAGGTTTTCCTCTCTTCTTTGTCTTATCTTTTCTCTTATTGACCACCTATTGCCTATCTGTTCATCTTTGATTTTATCCCTTTAGTTCATTATCTTGAGTAGGGACGAATTCGAGATGGCATTCCTTAGTTGATACTTTTCACCACTCCCTTTCTATATTCCTGAAGAGGTTATCTTTGGCGGTTGCATCCTACAACCTATAGCTATAAGGTCACCTTCATTTCCATGAAATTTCCTTCCTCTCAATGCTCTCCTCCTACCTTCGATGGTGCTTAATTAACATTGTTTCCTTAAGTTCCTTTTCCATCCCCATGCTAACATATTCACCTCATGCCTTCAACGATGCGTTTCTAGAATCAATGGCACACTCCCTCACTAATGTCACCTTACAATTAATATTAGTGCCTTCAATGGTTCCTTTCCAAAATATTGATAATATCACCTCACCATCATCAATGCATTTGATGGTTCCTTTTAACATCATCACTTCATGTCTTCATTCATGTCACCT
>SNQJ01S0077506.1:13333-23407 GCA_010110895.2 Picea sitchensis | reverse complement strand
ATTTGTGGCTCCATGGATATCATCCTAGCGATTTGAAGGCATTGGTAAACATGAAATTTAAGAGATTGAATTGTTCAAGTTTGGATTTAAATTTTACATGCTTGTTTGTTTGTGGGTTTCAAGAGTTCCAAACTTGTATGACACCAACTGACATAGCATGGGGCCCTTAATTCCATCAACCACATATCCTACATTGTCAATAGTCATGATACTTGCTTCTACCACTAGAATTATTCATGTATTGAGCCTTACAACATCTGAACCGATAACCAATATTTTTTATGGATCCAATTTAGATCATTTATCACTAGGGAAGGTGTTGGTGAAGGAAAGGCTAGTGATAGAAGTTGCTTAGTGTATATGCTTTTGACATATAATTCACCTATTAACTTGTTTATAGGTGAATATGGTTAATTAGAATAATAAGACGAAGGGGAAACTAGGTAGTGTTTATCTAATGCAAGTTGGTCAATACTGATGATGTAGGCCTCATGGGGGAATGCATCACCAAACAATGATAAAGATGATTACATGAATAACATGTATGTAGTCATGGTTGAGAAGGATGTTGTAGTCTAAGGTTGTTGTCAATATGTTAAGGAAAATTCCTTCATATTCATATGGTCACCCATCAAATGATTATTCGTAGCTCATAAATTCCCTAATAGTGGGGTAGTCTAACACTATTGGATTTATTACACTATTATCTCTACATATATCCATGTATCGTGTATTCGTTATTACTAATTGTAATTATGGATAGAGTCATATTCTTTATACTTTTATTGTATTAAAAGGTGTGACTAAGGTTGACCTAGTCAAACTTGATATGTGGGCTCAATAATTCTCTTAGGGTGCCAGTTCTTGTTTTGTGGGAACCAGATCTGCAAAATGGTAATATCTTTGTCTTTTAAGATATAACGTGAAAATCCAAGCAATGGTGCCTTGTGCTTGGGCTATGAGTCTAGGCAACAAATAGAACTTGAAAATGGATAAAGAAGATGTGACAAAACCACCAAACAACAAGTGTTATCAGTTAAGGACAGATCTGATATATATGTAACAACCATATGAAATGCTCAACAAATAATTTGAAGGCCTTCAGAATTTGTCGATGTTCTTGGTGATTATTTACATATAATATATATTGTTCATGAGGAATCTAATGTATCACTTGGATTGACTTTTAGAGAGTTATTATTGTTGACTGCATCACCTTAGCATGATCTTTAGTAAGAATGTCAAATCTTCATAGTCATCTCGTTCAACACCCATATGGTGTCTTAGAAAGTGAAACTCTTACTGGAAACTGCAAGACAAATAAGTGGAATGACAATTTCACAATGACAACAAGCTTTGCCTACCATTTGTTCAAACCATTGTAGCACATCTTTGTAAAATCCAACAATGGATATATATAGAAATGAAAAATAATCAAGCACTAATGTTTGTTTGAAGGCCAGTGGATTTTGTTCTAATGCAAAAATGTTTAGTGTAGTCCTAAAAGGCCCACATAATATATGGCATGCATCCATATCAAGTAGAATTTTCTAACTATATTATAACCATTGGTTGCACATAAAAATGACCATAACTTGAATGTGTCATTTTCACTTTAAATGATAGGCCACCCCTTTGAGAAAAAACATGAAATGAATATAATATTAGCATCATGTCTTTCAATGCATATATAGTAGGCATTGAACATAGACGTTTTATCTTTCCATATCATTATTATAATTGTTGCATTTGGATCACCACTGTGTTGTTTCCTTATGGACCCATGTAGCATACTCCCACTTTTTACTCAATACCAATTGTTATGTTCTTAAGCAAAGAGATGAGCAAGTAACCCCCAAAAAATATAGCGGGTACTCCCATAAATTCACCCTTTCTTTCATGTGAGAGATATTATAGAGACATTAGCATAAACATGGATGACAATTTGGGAGAAATTGATATAGAATATGGATTGCAAGTTTCATTAATAGCTCTTACAATGTAGGCTCAAAAAGGTACTTAAAACAAAAGATCTTGGTGTTTCTAGGAGAAAATTAATTTTCTTCATGTTAGTAACTTTGTACTTTACAACTAAGAGAAAACATGAAGTTCCATTTCATGATATCATTAGTTTGTAATAGACAGATGGGGAAAAAATGGTCCTATATCTCTTAATGCATGATTCTACAAAATTGGTCCTTTGTTGTGACCTATTGGATTTCCTATGATCCAAAAACCTTAGTATATCTACCCAATTTCTTTATCTTCTATTTGGTTATTAGATCCCTCAATACTAGTTGACCYGAAGTTGATTCCTTCCCTACTCCCAAGGAGCCAAATGTAATTTATCCACCAAGMTTTGAGCAAAGAATCCAACTAATTATCCCTCTGGTAGAAATCATCAATGCAATAATGGAAACTTGAGAGTGAGAAAACATTTGAAAACCCCAAGCCACATTGGTAACATTATGATTTGAAACTATGATCACAAATTCTTGATTTCTGGATTTATTTCTTAAAGTTGACATTTTACATTGTTTGAAAGTGGCATTAATTATTCCCTCTATTACTATGAAACACTAATCATTCTACTTATACATTTGAAATCTTAGTCATTCCTCCAGAACACACAACAATTTTTCCAAACATTTTCCCATTAAGCTCGAACTATTACAAAACCAGTCTCCGGATCCTGCTAAACTGAACCTGGATATAATTAAAACGTGTACACTCAAAGACTGCATATTGACAAAATCATGGCCAACTATAAGGACTGCAAGGTAACATGTAGAGGTTGTAAATATGCAGTCTCTTTGTATGTGTTTCCTTCATATGCTTATGGAAAATTATTAATTTGTAAAGGCGATTTATATTCTTGCCTAATTTGGGAATTAAAATCTAACATTACCAAATCAACATTGTAACACTAAAATAACGAAGTTCTAATTATAGTAATTGTATCTTCACATACCCCTCTCTTAATCAAATAAATGCCATACCTAGACTTTCTTTGTTGGAATGTTCCCAACCATATTCATTGAAAATCTTTTAATCAACTAATGATTCTTGTGATTAAAGTTAAATATTTGAGCATAAGAATTTTGTCCCAAACCAAAAATCCTTAATGACACAAGAAATGAGTTTCAACTTTGTCATTATTGACATTAATGCATCCCCTAAAATTGTTTGGAAGTGAATTTTTATTGTTTAGTGGAGAATACTGTGAATGAATACAAAACTTAAGTAGGAAATGAACCACCGGAGGAAACACATGTTCTTAACCATTAGGCCAACTCAAGTTATTAATCATCAAAATCCAAACAAATATGAGTTTTTAAATTATCTACAAACTACAACTAACTACGACTAATTAGGTCATTTCATTTTGGATATCTTTCCTTTTCAACATAGAGAACATGTGCAATCAAAACAATTAAATATAAAATTTCAATAGTACCTAATACTAATATTACATGTCAAATATAAATGTATGCATAAATACTAGATTTGGAAGGAGAGAAAACATCCAGCCTCTTAAAGAAGACTTAATTGGTAGTTCTCGAGTCAATTTTTTTACATGCTTTACTTTAATGAGATTCACTTCCTATTCTTACAAGGTAAATTTTTCTCTTCCTTTTAACCTCTTTATATTGGGAATCAACATGGATTTAGAACACATATTTAGGACATGACCGAGAGATGTTAGACCTTGACAATTTCATCTTCAAAAGCTCGATGACAATTCACTGAGATATTTGATCATTTGGACTATGTTGAGAAATGTTCTCCATGAACAATTTGGTAATTACCATGTTCCTCATGATAGCCTTCAACAACTCCTAGAGCCTTACAAAGAACATTTTTGATATACTTAAAGTCAGTTTGCAACAAGTCTCTATATGGCCCCTAAGCAAGAGGCTTGGTCTTGAACTCAAGATCAGTGGAACTGATATTTGAACATGCGACAGGCATCTCAAAGTTCAGACTATTCTGATCTCAAATAACAGTCTAATGTTATACACTTGAACTGATATCAATGGATGTAAAGCTCAACTAATTTTGATCGCAAATTCTTGATTTCAAGGACATCATTTTTTTTTTTAAATAAATATATGTTGTCGCTATTGCGATGAATGTAAAGATTATTGCGACGAATTAGATATATTATTGATGACATTTTTTCGTCGATAGTATAACTAATTTGTCACAAGAATATTTACATTCATCGCTCTTGCGACGATATCCTTTCCTTGTCTCTATTGTAGACAAATTCCCTTCTTTGTCTCTCTTGCGGCAATATCCCTTCTTTGTCTCTCTTGCGACAATATCCCTTCTTTGTCACTCTTATGACAATATCCCTTATTTATCACTCTTGCACCGATATCCCTTCTTTGTCGCTCTTGCGAAAATATCCCTTCTTTGTCTCTCTTGTGATTATATCCCTTCTTTTTCGTTCATGCGACAACAACTATTGGTCGTCTTTATTGCGACGACCGACATTGGTCATCGGGCTTGCGATAACTTCCTTTTGTCGTCACTCTTGTGACGTTTTATCAAGTTCGTCACACTTTCCATGACACGTGAAGCAACCTTTGGGATACCCAATATTCGTCGCAATATCCACGACATAACATCGTAAGAGTGTCGAAAGAGCCGTCGCAAAATGGCCCAAATTTACTAGTGAATTTCAGGATTATAACTTGCAATATTTCCTTCACCTCGCTTAGACTTGGACCTCGTAAGAATTCACTTGCAAATACATGTCAAAAACTCACTCTAATACCACATGATCTGAAAATACCAAACATGTTCTGATACTAACTTGATCTAAAATATCAACAAACTCTAATACCAATTCAACCCAAAAATCCTTAGATGTCAATTAGTTCATAAATACAAATAAACATCCGACCAGATTTGGGAAATTGAAGATCAAATTGAATATTTGCAAAATATCATGTGAATGTATTACTTATGCATAAAATTCATTAACTGATAAATATAACTTGTGGAAATTATGATTTTCAAAATAGACATAAATAGACCGCTCTTATTAATTCTCAAAATGCCAAAATTACAGTAAATGGGCTTACAATGCCAAATTTGACGTATTCAATCCCAGAAACATAGGTCATTACTGTTTTTTTCATGAAATTATGAGAAAAATGAGTATAAAATCGACTATGTTATGAACAATTGCCGAAAACCCCCTTTTTTTTTATGCATAACGAGATTACGAGTCTCATACATGACAAATTTGACTAAGACTTTTCATACATAGAATTTTTACAAAAAAATAACATCACCATCAGATTCCTTTTGAAATTATGATAAAAATGAATATAAACATCCTATACCTTTCTCAAAGAACTCAATGGCATGCAAAACGAGACAAACCCAAAAGAGGGACACCTCGTACACACAAAACAAGGAAAAATTATGAAATTGGCACAAAATTATATGCAGGCCCTCTCTTTGGCATGCATTTCCATGTCCTCAATAGTGGTCAAATACTAAGTTTTTATAGGCTAAGTCGGCCTAACCAATCCCCCTTTATTCTCGGGATTCATTGTTACACTTTAAATATAATATTGTTGGTTAGTTTTAATAAGAATCATGTGTGGTGCAATGGTAGGAGGCATACAATTAAGACTAAGGAATATTTTGAATATTCCCCTAAAGGTTACGTGTTCTATTCCATTCAACTCCAACAATTTTTATTCTCCCTTAGCCATTATTTTCCAATCAGAGAGTGCCACATGACACTCTTTGAATGGTCCACCTATGTACAGTCACTACCTGCATCAACATCCTTCCACGTCATCTTCTACCAGTACCTATACGAATATGCCACTTGGTATCCACCTATGATCCATTTGGCTATTGGTGACCACCCACCTATTCCAACTGGTTCCTCTTGTCCGTTTTTAGTTCAAAACATTCTTCCGTACTTCTTTGTAATTGTGGGTTCTACACTTATGGGGATGTATGAATCCCTACACATCCTCCAAGTGGATATTAGTGGCCTCTCATCTAATCCAACTAGCTTATTTTGTATGTTTTCATGTCAACACATCTTGCTGTACTCCCAGGTTCGTTTTGGAGGCCTAAACAATGTTTTTCTGGCTCACCACAGTCAAACTATAGACATAGTTAGATTTTGACAACAAAATGTGCAGTTCTCTAAAATACCTTTCCAATGGGATATCACACGCCTAAAATGGAGGTTGTATGCAAAAGTTACAACCCCGGGAAGTTGAGGTACCAACTTATCCATAGGGGCCCACATGATGTTTGATGTTTCACCTCCTAGGGTTAGGTTTTTGGATGTCTAGGGTTTTGGAATTCATGAGTAATATCAAAAGGCCTCTAGAGCCTCATTGTAATTCATTCTTATCAGACATATGCACGTAGCAGCCACATCTCTTCTCAGAGATAACTACCACCATTCGAGCAAGTGTTTCAATTATGCAGTTTTACAGTTTCATCTTATTTCATTATTCAATAGAAGATATTGTTCACTAGATATCTGTGTTATTATTCATGTCTTCCTGTTTATTGTATTAAGTCTGTTAATCAGTTCGTTCCGCTCCTAAATCTGGATCTGTGGTACTAGAGAAGTCTGTTCTTCATTTATTTTTCTTCGTGCATGTCCCCAACAAGATATGGGTACAAGAAGTTGGGACTCGAACCAATCGAGCCATTGCAAGATCAGTTGTGTCGAGCCCGACAACAACCCATGGGGGACAAAAAGAAAGATGATGGAGCAGGAGATCCTATTAAAATGTTGCTCGAGGAATCCCTCACACGACAAAGGAATGAAATGATGGACAACTTTGCGCAGATCCTTTTACGACTGCCCACAAGAGAAGCATCTTCATCAAGTGGACATGCAACCCCCTTCAAGGTATAGGTAAATTTTGATATTCCATTATTTGAAAGACTGATAGTGAAAATGCTGTACGTAAATGGTTGAATCTTCTCAAAGGGTATTTTTCGGTCCACAATTTTTTCGATAGGGAAAATATCACTTTTGCACTCCTCAAGGTTGTTCCCCATGTTAAATACTGTTGGGATACTTACTCTGAGCAAAGGGCCGTAGAGGAATCTGCAATGTTTGTGGTGGCCCCTACATGGGATTCCTTCCATGATGCCATTAATGAACATTAATACCCTGTTGGAAGCTACGAGGATCAGTACATGAGATGGACCACCCTACATCAAGAAAGGGACCAGAAAGTACCAGATTTCACCAATATTTTCCATACCTTGTGCACCAAGTTGGGTATCAAATACTCTGAGCATCATATGGTTCTCAAATACCACAGTTGTTTGCATAGATACATTGAAACATAAATGGAGTTTCTGGAAATCACCTCATTGGGCATGACTTATAGATACGCTATCAAGACCGAGCAAAAATTTAAGTAGAAAAGGTGAGATTTTGGATCTGCAAACCCCTCACAACTGAAGCAGGGAAAAGGCGGCCCCAAACCACACAACAAGGGACCGATTCGAGATAGACGCCCTCAGGACAACCATTCCAAGCCGCAACAAAAGAAGGGAAATGAGAAGACGAAGAAGGACATGGGAAAATGGTGTGAGTACCATAAAATCCATTGGCACAACACCAAAGAATGCTGCTCCAAGCAATCACTCATGGCCGAACTGAAGGCTTCCGAGTCAGAGGCTGACTCTGATTCTGAATCAAATCCTGAAGGAGGGAAGCATATTATCAATGATGAATCCAGTGCCACTATCGCTACCACCAAATTCTGGCCAAGCGAACCAGAAGAACCAGAGGAAGGGGAACGCCTCTTTCACTCATAGATGTGGGTAAAGGGGGATCTGCTTCATTTCATTGTTGATAGCAGTAGTCATAAGAACCTGATTTCAACAGAGGTTGTCAAGTAGCTGGACCTACTAATGACACTTCACCCGCAACCCTACACCATCGGATGGCTTCACCATGGAAGAGACCTTCGTGTCAGCCAACATTGTCGTCTTCCCTATGACATCAAGCCTTTCAAAGATGAGGTACTGTGTGATATTGCGCCCCTTGAAGTTTGTGATGTTATTTTAGGAAAACCATATTTCTGGAAGCATCATGCTATGTATGAGTCTAGACCTCACAGTGTTATTATTACTTTGGGTATACAATTGTACAGGATACCAGAGGTAGCGCCGCCTACTACTATTTCTTTAATCTATGCTAAGCAATGCAGTAAGGTCATTTCACATATCGAGAAGTTTGTCTTCTTTTTGATCCATGCTCACAATAAGCAGAAGGTCTTTGCCACATCCATGGCCTCTACACATAGACTCTCTTTGCAACAAAAGCAAGTGGGAAGGACCGTGGAAGAATGCATAGACATCTTCTCCTCACCTACAGGGGTACCGAAACACTGCCAAGTCAAGCATCCAATTGATCTGACCCCCGACACACCTCTACCTAATGGACCAATCTATCATCGCTCACTGATGGAAAATGCCAAAATTGGGCATCAAATCCAAGAGCTTCTTCAAAAGGGTCACATTAGACCCAACTCCTCCCCTTGTGAAAGCTCGATTTTACTGGTGCAGAAGAAGGACGAGACTTGGCGACTTTGCATTGATTATAGAGCCTTAAAAAAAATCACAGTAAGGAACTGGTACCCCACTCCCAGGATTGATGACCTTCTTGACCAACTCAAGGGGGGAAAATTCTTCAACAATATTGACCTAAAGTTTGGCTATCACTAGGTTCCTATCGAACCAACTAATGTATGGAAGACAACCTTCAAATCTAAAGAAGGTCTCTTCGAATGGCTAGTCATGCCCTTTGTCTTAAAAAATGCACCAACCACTTTCATGAGGTTGATGGATGATGTCTTGAGACCCTTCACCAACTCCTTTTTGGTGGTATATTTGGATGAAATCCTCATCTTCAACAGAATGTGGGAGGAGCACATGCAGCGGATTCAATAGGTTTTGAGCACTCTGCAACAACAAAAGCTATATGCCAACTTGGAAAAATTCTCTTTTGGCATGAACATGGTCTAATACTTAGGATACATTATTGATGAGCATGGGGTACATGTTGATCCAGCTAAGATCCAAGTCATCCGTGAATGACTAGCCCCGACCACACTGACCGAGCTTTAGAGCTTCTTAGGATTAACCAACTTCTACTGACGGTTTGTGTTGGGATTCTCCCATATTGTATGGGCCCTCAACCAAGTAACAAAGAGCGGTGGCAGGACCAATTTTGTGTGGGGGAAGAAACAACAACGAGCATTCAATGATCTAAAGAATCTCTTGTGCTCATCTCCAATAATATCCTTGCTCGATCTGCACCAACCATTCGATATTGAGACTGATGCGTCTGACTATGCTGTGGGCATAGTTCTCACTCAACATGGTTATCTGGTGGCATACCATAGTGAGACACTCTCAAATACTGCCCGAAAATACCCCACCTATGACAAGGAAATGTATTCCATTGTACAAGCCTGTCATCAATGGAAACTTTACATTCTAGGAAAGGAGACACTTATACACACTGATCACAAGCCTCTGCAGTTCATACAAACACAAGGGAAATTGCAGAACGACTGCCATCAAAAGTGGTCCACCTACCTGCAATAGTTCCATCTCAACATCAAGTATAAGAAATTTATCTCAAACTGTGTCGTTGAATGCCTCAGTCGACCTCCTATGGTTGCACTCGCCACTATGCTCCATTCCTGTGGACATGAATCATCTGAGTGGCCCCAACTTTAGCAACAAGATACAGACTTCGCCACCACCTATTAGCTCTTGGGTACAGGCGCGACTGTCATTGATTTTCACATTCAGGACATACTATTATGATACTTGGGCCATCTCTATGTTCCTACAAGCAAGTGTGCAAAGATGATTTGGGAAGCCCACTGCAGTCGGATGGCAAGACATTTTTGCGTGGAGAAAATTGTGGCCGTTCAAAAATTTTTTTATTGGCCTGTAACACCCCTCCTAGCTAAGGACAACTACCCAGTCAACCGGTGAATTTTTTTTTTTGGTTTTAACCGTGTGTGCGCGCGTGTAGAAGAACAA
>SNQJ01S0077505.1:39293-54830 GCA_010110895.2 Picea sitchensis | reverse complement strand
TTGAGAGTCCAGAGGACTTGTGAGCCATGACATTGAAAGGCGCCAAGCCCCGACAAGAATTAAGACTGTGGTCTTGTGAACGTTGTGGTCATATGGACCAAAGGCTTAACCAAGCGGGGCTGAGGCACCCAAGGGGCGCATCAGAAATTCGCTCTGTCGGTGATCGGGGATTTGAGAGGACAGGGACCCTCGACACCGTAACCTCCGAAACCCCGAATCCTGATATTTAACCATGGATTGGCATTTTGCAAGTGCAGGTTTCTGGAGATTTCTCATTAGTGGGAGATCAATCCAAATTTTTTTAAAACTACGATAGTGGGTGTGTTACAAGAGCACACGAAGAGTCTCGAAGTTGAGTCGCTGGATGAGTTGGCAGTGCATGCGATGGAGAGGAGACTTGCGATAGACGTGCAAGGTGGACTCAGGTTGTGGAAGGGGGGTCCTATGCGACAGTGAAGTGAGGAAAAAGCCGTCGAAGTGACTTGGCCAAATTATGTATGTCTTTGTATGGAGCTGCGGCTCCCCTCTTGTGGTCGTCTCTCATTGTAACATTCTGTACATTGTGATCTACAGGTGTCAGGCAATGTTCATGTTTCCCAACCACACGTGTGTCTCTTTCTCGTGTATGGATGATTGCATGTTCTTAATGGCTTAAATGACCAAGTATAGAACAGTGTAATTGTCTAAGCGTAAACAATGCATCTTTAGTGTAACCTGACATGATTGGCTCGGGACAGAGTATGAGTGTGCCCTAAGTGAGGCGTAGTTTGGGTGGAGTACGAATTGGGCGGGCCAAGCCACTGAGCCAAAAACATCGTGGTGTCGGGCGACTTGGGAGCGCCAAGTCAAGTTGGATCCCCGGGCAGACTGTGGGTGCGTGAAAGACTCGGCGTATGATTGGGTGGATTGCATGTTGGGTCCACATTGGACATGGAGTGGATTGCACGTTGGGTCCACATTGGAGATGGAGTGGATTGCAAGGCACCTTTTCCAATATATAAGGAGGAAACCTCCATCGTACGAAGTCATCCAATAAGAGTTCAATCGATGAGTGCCCGACAAGGGTGGACAAGGAGTTATGAGGTGAAAATTCTAGGTTTGGGGGCACATTGAACTACTTGGACGATGTCTACACAAAGGAATTAGACATCTTGGCAAGTGTCTGAGGCACAGCAGAGCTAGACTGAGGTTTTGGTAAGCGAGGAAGAGGCGCTGCAGGAGGTAGATCCACGGACGCATCGGGGGTTGGATTGTGCAAGTATTTTGGGCAGTAAGGAGACGTGTCATGACTTATTTTTATTTCTACGAAAGATTCGCAGGGAGAAGGCTAAACCCACCCCCTTGTTGTATCTTCGGAAACACTCTTCGTATTAATAAGCTTAAGGAATCCGCCCATAACGGTGTGTTGTGGTCTCTTTATACTTGTTGGATGCTATTGCTCCTTGNTACGAAAGAGTCGCAGGGAGAAGGCTGCACCCACCCCCTTGTTGTATCTTCGGAAACACTCTTCGTATTAATAAGCTTAAGGAATCCACCCATAACGGTGTGTTGTGGTCTCTTTATACTTGTTGGATGCTATTGCTCCTTGCATTGTTATGGATGTCTAGGTATTGATGAGTATTGGCTAGGTGTCAAAATAGAACCAGGATGCTTTAAGGCCACGGTTGGACGTGTGCCTATTGTTAGAGAACTCGGTTGCATATCTAACGAACTGTAGCTCAAGGCACAGTTATCAATGGTCCTTAAGTGAAGAGGCATAGTCCAATTGTAGTAGGGGCACATTGGTCATGCCCCTACGGCCGAGGCAAGCCAGGGATGCACCGCCAGGGGTTTCCCACACTTGTGTGGTTTCCATCTCGCGGCCGGACACGAAAACCCTGAATTCCCCCTCACTTGGACGGTTTCCATCGCGGCTGGACACGGACACCCTGAATTCCCCCGCACTTGGACAATTTCTGGTGCGGTAGGACATGGAAACCCCGAATATCCTGCACTTGGAGGATTCCCATCACGTCACAACATGGAAACCCCGAATTCCTCGCACTTGCATGGTTTTCGTAGTGACCGGACCCAGAAACCATGAATTTCCCCACACTTGCATGGTTTCCGTAGCGGCCGGACACAAAGACCCAAAATTTCCCCACACTTGCACCGTCTTCATCGTGACAGGGCACGAAAACCCCGACTTTCCCATACTTGCACGGTTTCTTTCTTGACGGACTCAAAAACCTCGATTTTTCCATCACTTTCACGATTTATTTCGCGGATGGACATGGAAACCCTGGATTTCCCACTCTTGCATGGTTGGTTTCTCGACCGACTCAGAAACCTCAGATTTTCCTGCACGTGTATGATTATTATTTCTCGACTGACATGGGATCCCTTGATTTTCCCGCACTTGTGTGGTTTCCTGTCATGACAAAACACAGGAAAATCGAATTTTCCACACTCGCACCGGTTCTCTCGCGTACGTGGCTGGAAACCCAGAATTTCCCACACTTGCACGGTTCCTATCGCGGATGGACATGGAAGCCCCAAGTTTCTCGCACTTAGCTTGGGCGGCTCCCGTCGCAGCCGAAAATGGAAGCCCAAGGTTTCCCACACATACGCTTGGGTCGCTTTCGTCGCAGTCGAACATGGAAACCCCAGGTTTCCCACGCTTGCAATTTTGGGAAGTTTCTATTGCGGCTGGACATGGAAATCACGGGTTTCCCATGCTTGTGCTTTTGGGCGGGTTTCGTTGCGGCTGAACATGGAAACCCCCAGGTTTCTCACGCTTGTGCTTGGGCGGTTTCCATCGCGATTGGACATGGAAACCCCCCACGCATGGGCAGTTTCGCTCTCATCCAACTTGGAAACCCCAAATTTCGTCATAGCTACAGAGGTTTTCTATTGCGGTTGTACACAGGAACCCTGAATTTTGTCTCAACTACGGAGGTTTTCCATGGCAGTCGTACACGGAAACCCCTAATTTCGTCACAACTACAGAGGTTTTCCATCGCAGTCGTACACGGAAACTCGGTGCTTCCCACCACACCCAGACGATTTCCCTCGCCATCGGACATGGAAACCCAGTGTTTCCTACACTTGGATAATTTTTCTCGATGGTCGGGCATGGAAACCCCAAGTTTCCCGCGCTTGCACTTTTGGGCACTTCTCGCCGCGGTCAGGCATGGAGACCCCAAGTTTCCTGGACTTTCACTTGGGTGGATTTCACTGCCTGGTTGACCATGGAAACCCGCCAAGTTTCCCGCCCTCGCACTTGGGTGGGGGCATGGAAGCCGGAAGTTTCCCACGATGGCACTTTTTTTGGACGGACGGATGGAAACCCCAATCTCCCCACACTTCACAATTCGAGCTACTTCCGTTGCTTGGTCGGGCGTGGAAACCCCAAGTTTCCCACACTCGCACATGGGCAGCGTCCGTCACCCAACCGGACCCCGATTCCTTGCACTTGGGCGGCTTCTCTCTCAACCGGCTCGAAAACCCCGAATTCCCCCACATACTTGGGTGTCGGATATGCCCTTGGTCGGCCCAGAAACCCCAAGTTTCCCACCCTCGCACAGGGACATGGAAACTGCAAGTTTCCCATGCTGGAACTCTGGGCGGATCGATGGAAACCCCCAGTTCCCCATGCTTCGCAATTTAGGCGGCTTCTGTCGCCCGTCCGAGTGTGGAAACCCCAAGTTTCCCACACTCGCACATGGGCGGTTTCGCTCTCGACCGGCCCGAAAACCTTGAGTTTCCCCACATGATTGGGCGGCGAATTCGCTCTCGGTCGGCCTGGAAAAATCGAATTTTCCCACACGCTTGGGCGGTGAATTCGCTCTCGATCGGCCCGAAAAACCCCAAGTTTTCCAACGCTTAAACTTGGGGTCGGTTTCCATCCTTGACTGGAGTGGAGAACCCGAATTTTGGCGGTTTCTCCATTGGTTGAGACTTGGAAACCCCAAAATCCCCACACTCGGGCGGTTTCTCCACTTTTGGGAACCTCGAAATCCCCACACTTGGGCGGTTTCTCCACTCGTCGAGACTCGGGAACCCCGAATTGCCCGCACTTGGGCAGTTTCTTCGCTCATCGAGACTCGGAAATCCAGAATTCCCCGCACTTGGGCGGTTTCTCTGCTTGTCGAGACTCGGAAACCCAGAATTCCCCACACTTGGGTGGTTTCTCCGCTCATCGAGACTCGGAAACCCAGAATTCCCCGCACTTGGGCAGTTTCTCCGCTTGTCTAGACTCGGAAACACAGAATTTCCGGCACTTGGGTGGTTTCTCCGCTCGTCGAGACTTGAAAACCATGAATTCCCCGCACTTGGGCAGTTTCTCCACTCGTCAAGACTCAGAAGCCCTGAATTCCCTGTACTTGGGTGGTTTCTCCACTCGTCGAGACTCGAAAACCTCTAATTCCCCGCACTTGGGTGGTTTCTCCCACGGTCGAGACTCAGAAACCCAAAATTCCCCACACTTGGGTTGGTTTCTCCCACGGTCGAGACTAGGAAACCCCGAATTCCCCCCACTTGGGCAGCTTCTCCCACGATCGAGACCCAAAAACCCTGAATTCCCCGCACTTGGGTCGGTTTCTCCCATGGTCAAGACTTGGAAACCCCGAATTCCCTACACTTGGGTTGGTTTCTCCTGAACGCAAGGCAAACTTGGGGTTTCTCGGATGCAAAACCTTGGGTCGGTTTCTCTCGAACGCAAGGCAAACTTGGGGTTTCCCAAATGCAAACGACAAATTCCTTGCACTTGGGTGGTTTCTCCCATGGTCGAGACTCAGAAACCCTGAATTCCCCGCACTTGGGGGGTTTCTCTCACGATCGAGACTGAGAAACCCTGAATTCCATGCACTTGGGCCGATTTCTCCCACGGTCGAGACTTGGAAACCCCGAATTCCCTGCACTTGGGCAAGTTTCTCCCGAACGCAAGGAAAACATGGGGTTTCTCGAATGCAAACCCTTAGGTTGGTTTCTCCCAAACGCAAGGCAAACTTGGGGTTTCCCGAATGCAAAACCTGAATTCCTTACACTTGGGTGGTTTCTCCCATGGTCGAGACTCGAAAATCATGAATTCCCCGCACTTGGGCAGTTTCTCCGCTTGTCGAGGCTTGGAAACCCAGAATTCCCCGCTCTTGGGCGATTTCTACGCTCGTCGAGACTTGGAAACCCTGAATTCCTCGATATTGGGCAGTTTCTCTACTCGTCAAGACTTGGAAACGTCGAATTCCCCGCACATGGGCTGTTTCTCCCACGGTCGAGACTCGAAAACCCTAAATTCCCTGCACTTGGGCCGGTTTCTCCGCTCATCGAGACTCAGAAACCCTGAATTCCCCGCACTTGGGCCGGTTTCTCCGCTCATCGAGACTCAGAAACCCTGAATTCCCTGCACTTGGGTGGTTTCTCCCACGGTCGACACTCAGAAATCCTAAATTTCCCGCACTTGGGTGGTTTCTCCAACGGTCGAGACTCGAAAACCCCAAATTCCCCACACTCGGGCGGTTTCTCTCACGATTGAGACTCGAAAACCCTGGATTCCCCGCACTCAGGTGATTTCTCTGCTTGTTGAGACTCAAAAACCCATAATTCCTAGATCTTGGGTAGTTTCTCCACTCGTCAAGACTTGGAAACCCCGAATTCCTCGCACTTGGACGGTTTCTCCCACGGTTGAGACTCAGAAACCCCGAATTCCTCGCACTTAGGAGGTTTCTCCCACGGTCAAGACTCGAAAACCCTGAATTCCCCGCACTTGGGTGGTTTCTCCCACGGTCGAGACTTGGAAACCCTGAATCCCCCACACTTGGGCCAGTTTTTCCCACGGTCGAGACTAGGAAACCCCGAATCCCCCCACTTGGGTGGTTTCTCCCACGGTCGAGACTCGGAAACCCCGAATTCCCCGCACTTGGGTGGGCTTCTCCGCTCGTCAAGACTCGGACACCCTGAATTCCCTGCACTTGGGTGGTTTCTCCCATGATCAAGACCCAGAAACCCCGAATTCCCTGCACTTGGGCGATTTCTACCACGATCGAGACTAGGAAACCCCGAATTCCCCATACTTGGGCGGTTTCTCCCACGGTCAAGACTTGGAAACACCGAACTTGGACTGGTTTCTCCCATGGTCGAGACTAAGAAACCTCGAATCCCCCCCACTTCAACGGTTTCTCCCACGATCGAGGCTCGGAAACCCCGAATTGCCCGCACTTGGGCCTGTTTCTCCCACGGTCGAGACTTGGAAACCCCGAATTCACCGCAGTTGGGCCGGTTTCTCCAGAATGCAAGGCAAACTTGGGGTTTCTCGAATGTAAACCCTTGGGTCGGTTTCTCTCAAACGCAAGGCAAACTTGGGGTTTCTCGAACGCAAACCTCGAATTCCCCGCACTTGGGTGGTTTCTCCCATGGTCGAGACTAGGAAACCCCGAGTTCCCCGCACTTGGGTGGTTTCTCCCATGGTCGAGACTCAGAAACACCGAATTCCCTGCACTTGGGTGGTTTCTCCCGCGATCGAGACTCGGAAACCCTGAATTCCCTGCACTTGGGCAGTTTCTCCTGCGGTCGAGACTCGAAAACCCCGAATTCCCCACACTTGGGCGGTTTCTCCCATGGTCCAGACTCGGAAATCCTGAATTCCCCGCACTTCGCAGGTTTCTCCCGCAGTCCAAACTCGGAAACCCCTAATTCCTCGCACTTGGGCGGTTTCTCCCGCGGTCCAGACTCGGAAACCCTGAATTCCTCGCACTTGGGCGGTTTGTCCCGTGGTCCAGACTCGGAAACCCCGAATTCCCCACACTTGGGCGGTTTATCCCATGGTCGATACTTGGAAACCCTGAATTCCCCGCACTTGGGTGGTTTCTCCCACGATCCAGACTCGAAAACCTCAAATTCCCTGCACTTGGGCGGTTTCTCCCGTGATCGAGACTCGGAAACCCCAAATTCCCCGCACTTGGGTTGTTTCTCCCGCGGTCCAGCTTCGGAAACCCTGAATTCCTCGCACTTGGGCGGTTTCTCCCTCGGTCGAGACTCGAAAACCTTGAATTTCCCCCACTTGGGCAGTTTCTCCCCCGATCGAGACTCGGAAACCCTAAATTTCCCCCACTCAGGCCGGTTTCTCCCGAACGGAAGGCAAACTTGGGGTTTCTCGAATGCAAACCCTAGGGTTGATTTCTGTTGAATGCAAGGCAAACTTGGGGTTTCCCAAATGCAAACCCTTGGGCTGGTTTCTCCCTTGGATGAGAGTTGGAAACCCTGAAATCCCCGCACACGCACAAAACCTTTCATATGCGAAACGAGAGGTGTCGAGATTTAAAGATGGTATGATCATAGGCTCTAAATCGAGGCGACGAAGGGATGAATATCAGTTAATTGTGGCAGTAAGGCCACTCTGCCACTTACAATACCTCGTCACATATTTAAGTCGTTTGCAAAGGATTCTTCTCAACGACCGTTTGAAATTGAACTTCAAAGCTGCCCCGACCGAGACGCTTCCCTGCTCAGGAATAGTTCACCATATTTTGGGTCCTAACAGGTGTGCTCGCACTCGAACCCTTCGCACAAGCTCAAGTTCGATCGTCAATACACCCCATGGAGAGGGGTTCTCTCCCATCATCTTCCTTACGCCTCGTAGGTTTACAAACCCACCGACTCTCACACATGTTAGACTCCTTGTTCCGTGTTTCAAGACGAGTCGAATGGAAAGCCCACCAATCAACACCACGAGCGTGCAGGTGCACAGTGGCCCACCCCAAGGGTGCACGCTTCGTTCCTCCACCGCCACAATGACAAACCAATAGACAGTACTCCAACCGCGCTTATGCCGATGCAATGGCCTGAGCTGGTTCGCACCTCGAGTCAAGCGGTGGACTAGCTTGAGCCATTACGCATCCGACCGAGATGCATCATCGTCCTCCATCCGCTTCCCTCCTGACAATTTCAAGCACTCTTTAACTCTCTTTTCAAAGTCATTTTCATCTTTCCCTCGCGGTACTTGTTCGCTATCGGTCTCTCACCCGTATTTAGCCTTGGATGGAATTTACCACCCGATTAGGGTTGCATTTCCAAACAACCCGACTCGCCGACAATGCCTCGTGGTGCAGCAAGGTCCCAACCCGATGGGGCTGTCACCCTCTCAGGCACCCCCGTCCAGGGGAATTGGGCCCAGTCCGCCGCTAAGGACGCTTCTACAGACTACAATTCAGACGACGCTGCCACCCAATTTTCGTGTTGGGATCTTCCCGGTTTGCTCGGCGTTACTAGGGGAATCCTTGTAAGTTTCTTTAGCTCCACTTAATTATATGCTTAAACTCAATGGGTGTTCTCGCCTGAGTTGGGGTCGCATTTGGAGCTAAATACCTCCACCAAGATGGAAAGTTGATGGGAGCAGCAAGTTCCTGAAATTCTGCACACACCCTGCGTCAACCAACGCCGACTCACCCAAACAAGGGGACAATATCTCCGCTCGCCGACACAAGACACAGAACATGGCATGTATTTTAGTCGACCGAACCACATTGGGAATGGATGACCATATCCGCTCCTCCCCCATGCCTTGCAGGGAGCGCGTGTATGTAGGATGCGACAACCAGACAGACATTCCCTCGACCGAGGCCTCAGGCACAAATTACATTCAAAAACTCGATGATTCACGGGATTCTACAATTCACACTAAGTATTGCATTTCGCTACGTTATTCATCGTGACAAGAGCCGAGATATCCGTTTCCAAGAGTCATTTCCTCACGTTACCGATGAACCCCCACTTCTCTAGACAAGGCGTCCATGCGACCAATGGAAAATCCCCCGATGCACACAACACCACAAATGACAACAACCCTCCCACCCCACAAGACAGATGCACTCACCCGCCATACACAGGAGGCTCGAACAAACAGAGAAAGCTTTCCATGACCTCAACTCGAGAGGGGGACTTGAAGGGAACGACGATCAAGGGGGGACTAGGGTGGCTAGTCCGACAACACACTGTTTTCATCCCTCCAAAACACCAATTCCCCACAATTCCCCCTTCCAATGGAGAAAAGGAAAAAACAAGCACAAGTTGTCCAACCCGAGGGCCACAAGACACAAATTCACTACCCATTCCACAAGAGGGTCAAACAAACAAAGAAATCTTTCCCAAGACTCAACTTCAAGGGGAAATTGTAGGGAATGAAGGTCAGGGGGGACTAGGGTGGCCAGTCCCAACAACACGCTACTTTCATCCCTCCACAAGACCGATTCCCGACAATTTCCCCTTTTAGTAGAGAAAAAGAAAAACGAGCACAAGTTATATTCAAACAAAGAGAGAGAGCCCACCCGCCCTTTCCCCCAGTACAAACAACATCCCACGGCCCAACAACATTCCCATGATGATGATGGATAGCGACAACTTTCAAACACGGGCACGGAGAAGCCACTGCCCAAAAATCATCGTCGAACAAGACAAGGATTGCAAAAAAAGGACATCAAAGAACTCACAAGGAAAGAGGATGTGAGTTCTCTTACTTACCCAAAACCGACCGACACTCACAAGGAAAGAGGATCTGAGTTCTCTTACCCATAAGCACACCCACCGGAAGGGAACCTGCCGCCTGTCTGCCCCTGAAAAAACCACGTCCAACGACCAATGGACACCCCGCGATGGGTGCAAGCAACAACATTCAGGCGCCGAGGCGAAGAATTTGCTTGGAAAAAATCAACACTGGACGAACCGAGGGTCGCAACTACAACGAAGCACTCCCAAGGAAAAGAGGGTGTAGGGCCTCTTACCGAAAAGCAACCGATGCCAAACCAAAAATCACATCCACTGGAAGGAAACCCTCCTCCTCCTCCTCCTCCTCTTGCCCACAAACCAAAAAAGAGACCGACACCAACCCGAAAGCACATCCTCTAGTAGGAAACCCACCTCCTCTTTCCCCCGTACAAACGACGCCCAATGGTCATCCAATGAATAAGGTAAGTGACAACAATCGGATGTCGCAGAGAAGTCACTGGCCAAAAGTCGACACTGGACAAACCGAGGGCCACCGAAGCATTGAAGAACTTGCAGGGGAAAAAGGAGGATGCGAGGTCTCTCTTACCAAAACGCAACCGACACCGACGAAAAATCCCACACGCACCACTCCCCCCCACCCATGTCATGTGAACAAAATATTCGACACCACACATCCTTCCAGTGATGAATGCATGGGACAACATTCGAACATCTTAGTCCAAATATGGAGAAGTCACTCAAATGTAAAACAATCACCACTGGAAAAATGCAAGGCCACAACATTTTCCCCGCACGCCTAGGAACAGAGAGTGGAATGTCTTCGCAAAACTCCATCGACATCAACTTGAGCTCTAGGTTCAACAAAGAACTCCCACTGGACCAAAGAGCACACACCCACCACTCCCCCGCACCCGCACCGTGCAAACAACGTCCGACACAAAACAACCTTCCAGTGATGAATGCATGGGACAACATTCAAATTTCTTAGTCCAAAGACAGAGAAGTCACTCAAACATAAAATAGTCACCACTGGATAAATGTAGGGCCCCAAACCCAAACCGAAAAAGAAATCGACACCAACCCGAAAGCACATCCGCTGGTAGGAAACCCACCTCCTCTTTCCCCTGTAGAAACGATGCCCAATGATCATCCAGCGAATAAGGCAAGAGACAACATTCAGATGCTGGAGCGGAGAATTCACTAGCCAAAAGCCGACACTGGACAAACCGAGGGCCACCAGAGCATTGAAGAACTCGCAGGGGAAAAAGGAGGATGTGAGGTCTCTCTTACCAAAATGCAACCGACACTGATGAAAAATCCCACACGCACCACTCCCCCCACCCACGTCGTGCGAACAAAAATTTCGACACCACACATCCTTCCAGTGATGAATGCACGGGACAACATTCAAATGTCTTATTCCAAAGACGGAGAAGTCACTCAAATGTAAAACAATCACCACTGGAAAAACGCAATGCCACAACATTTTGACTGCATGCTCGGGAACGAAGAGTGGAATGTCTTTGCGAAACTCCGTCGACATCAACTTGAGCTCCAGGTTTCAACAAAGCACTCCCACCAGACCAAAAATCACACACCCACCACTCCCCCCCACCCATGTCATGCAAACAACGTCTGACACCAAACAACCTTCCAGTGATGAATGCACGGGACAACATTCAAACGTCTTAGTCCAAAGACGGAGAAGTCACTCAAACGTAAAACAATCACCACTAGATAAACGCAGAGCCACAAAATTTTCACCGCAAACACAGGAACAAAGAGTGGAATGTCTTTCCTAAATTCGATCCACATCAACCTGAGCTCCAGGTTAAACAAAGCAGTCCCACCGAAGGAAACTCGCCACAATGTGCAATGTGGATGGAGTTGGTACCTACAGAGAAGGGTCTCCTGAACCCGAACGTCCAACTTCCTCTAGGGGGTCACAGGGAACAGTCGAGAGGGACTAGGGTGGCCAGCCCAGTGGGTTGAGCCACTTTTCATCCATCCCATTAACGATTACCCATCGCGAAATGAGAGACGCACAAGGCACAAGCCACCCTTCCCTCGATCCAACGACCAACGGAAAAGCTCGCCTAGGCGAGGAAGAAGTAAACAAAGACTCAAACAAAGGAAGGGACTTCTCGCACCGCACCGAGCATCCACCCTGCGATGAAGAATGGCGAGGCAAATCTCCCACGACATAGCAAGGGATCCCTGCAACGTTTTTCCCATCATGGAACCAAAGCCTTGCCCGCGCTCTCCATCGGAGAGGGGATGCACAACACAAAATGACAAGTGCCCTCCCCCCTAGCAATGATCTATGAACACCCGTCAACAAATTTGGAGTATGGAAGGAGGCCAAGGACAACAACTGATGCTTGCAAAAAGCACAAGCCGAGCCAGAAATGCCACGATCAACCCTCCAAAAGTGGTGACACACTACCTCATCCAAACACAAACCGAGCGAGAGGCATGCAACAACCCATCGCGAGAAAATATTCATTGGTCGCTGCTGACAATGATCCTACTGCAGGTTCACCTACAGTAACCTTGTTACGACTTCTCCTTCCTCTAAATGATAAGGTTCAATGAACTTCTCACGACATCGTCGGCGGCGTACCACCCTCATTGACGTGATCCGAACACTTCACTGGATCATTCAATCGGTAGGAGCGATCGGTGGTGTGTACAAAGGGAAAGGGCGTAGTTAACATGAGATGATGACACACGCTTACTAGTAATTCCTCGTTGAAGACCAATAATTGCAATGGTCTATCCCCATCACGATGCAATTTGAGAAGATTTCCTGATCCTCTTGAACCAGGGAGAAAAAATCGTTGACTGCATCAGTGTAGCGCGCGTGTGGCCCAGAACATCTAAGGGCATCACAGACCTGTTATTGCCTCAAACTTCCATGGCCTAAACATCCATAGTCCCTCTAAGAAGTTGGCCGCGAAGGGGAACCTTCGCGTAGCTAGTTAGCAGGCTGTGGTCTCGTTCATTATTGGAATTAACCAGACAAATCACTCCAACAACTAAGAACGACCATGCACCACCACCCATAGAATCAAGAAAGAGCTCTCAATCTATCAATCCTTACTATGTCTGGACCTGGTAAGTTTTCCCGTGTTGAGTCAAATTAAGCCACAGGCTCCACTCCTGGTGGTGCCCTTCTGTCAATTCCTTTAAGTTTCAGCCTTGCGACCATACTCCTCCTGGAACCAAAACACTCTGATTTCTAAGAAGGTGCTGGCAGAGTCCTTAGAGAAACATCCGTCGATCCCTGGTCGGCATCATTTATGGTTGAGACTAGGATGGTATATGATCGTCTTTGAGCCCCTGACTTTCATTCTTGATTAATGAAAACATCCTTGGAAAATGATTTCGCAGTGGTTCATCTTTCATAAATCCAAGAATTTCACCTATGATAATGAAATACGAATGCCCCTGACATTCCCTATTAATCATTACTCCGGTCCCGAAGGCAAACACAATAGGACCAGACTCCTATCACATTATTCCATGCTAATGTATTCAGATCATAAGCTTGCTTTGAGCACTCTAATTTTTTCAAAGTAACAATGCCGGAACCGCGACCCAGCCAATTAAGGCCAGGAGCACGCCGCCGACAAAAGGGACGGAAGGGAAGGTGCACACCGAGTAGGTGGACCGGCCTTTACGACCCAAGATCCAACTACGAGCTTTTTAACTGCAACAACTTAAATATACGCTATTGGAGCTGGAATTACCGCGGCTGTTGGCACCAGACTTTCCCTCCAATGGATCCTCATTAAGGGATTTAGATTGTACTCATTCCAATTACCAGACTCGATGAGCCCAGTATTGTTATTTATTGTCACTACCTCCCCATGTTAGGATTGGGTAATTTGTGTGCCTGCTGCATTCCTTGGATGTGGTAGCCATTTCTCAGGCTCCCCCTTCGGAATCAAACCCTAATTCTTCATCACCCGTCACCACCATGGTAGGCCTCTATCCTACCATCGAAAGTTGATAGGTCAGAAATTTGAATGAAGCATCGCCAGCACAAGGGCTGTGCGATCCATCGAGTTATCATGATTCACCGAAGAAGCGGGTAAGCCCGCACCGACCTTTTATCTAATAAATGCATCCCTTCCAAAGAGTCGGGACTTGCTGCATGTATTAGCTCTAGAATTACTACGGTTATCCGAGTAGTAGGGTACCGTCAAAGAAACTATAACTGATTTAATGAGCCATCCGCAGTTTCACAGTCTGAATAAGTTCATACTTAGACATGCATGGCTTTATCTTTGAGACATGCATATGACTACTAGCAAGATCAACTAGGTAACACCCTAGCACTTCAAAAGGCATCCAAAGACTCTCCATATAGAGCACACTCTGAACACCCATCGAGTTAGGGAGATTTCAACAAAAATATAAAAACCGTGTTAGATTTTATACCTTGCCCTTGAGGGAACAAGCAATAGGAGGACATGCAAAAACAAGACAAGGTTAGAATGGATATGCCCTCATGAAGCCTCAAAACAACCGAATCAGAGAGAAGAAAATGGAAACAACCAAAGCCTCCAACCTTCCAAACAATGCATCAAGGTGTCCTCAGGATCCATGGCACTAGTCCAATACCAGCATCAATGTGGTGTTGCCCATCGAAATGGCCCCTGCGGCCACCTTAACTCATAGACAAAAGAAGGTGAGAATGTCTGCGAGCTCCGTTCCTCCTCCTTTCTCAACTTTCAGTCCATGAAGCAAGTTCAACAGAGAACAAAGAGCACCCCTGGCATGGGCTCGAAATAATCGCAACAAAAATAAGAAGAGGGGATAGTGAACCCTCCAACGTTCCAAACAACACATCAAGGTGTCCTTGGGATCCATGACACTAGTCCAATACTAGCGACAATGTGGTGTTGCCCGCCAAAACGGCCCCTGCGGTCACCTTAACCCATAGACAAAAGAAGGTGAGAATGTTCCCCAACCCCACTCCCTCCTCCTTTCTCAACTTTCGATCAATGAAGTGTGTTCAACCAAGAAGAAAGAGCACTCCTGACATGGGCTCAAAACAACCGCAACAGAATGAAGAAGAGGAGACGGCGAGCCCTCCAAGCTTCAAAACAACACATCAAGGTGTCCTTGGGATCCACGACACTAGTCCAATACCAGCATCAATGTGGTGCTTCCCGTCGAAACGGCCCCTGCAACCACCTTAACCCGTAGACAAAATAAGCTGAGAACATCCCCAACCGCACTCCCTCCTCCTATCTCAATCTTCGGTCCACGAAGTGTGATCAGTCAAGAACAAAGGGTGCTCTCGACGTGGGCTCGAAACAACTCCCGACGTGGGCTCGAAACAACCGCAACAAAAAGAAGAAGAGGGGTCAGTGAACCCTCCAACCTTCTGAACAAATGCATCAAGGTGTCCTCGGGATCCACGACACTAGTCCAATACCAGTGTCAATGTGGTTCTGCCTGCCGAAACAGCCCCTGCGGCCACCTTAAGCAGTAGACAAAAGAAGCTGAGAACGTCCCCGAGCTGCCCTCCAACCTTCGAGACTACACATCGAGGTGTCCTCAGGATCCACAACGCTAGTCCTCAACAAGGGACAATGTGGTGTTGCCCGCCTAAACAAACCCTGTGGAAAACCTTAATGCATAGACAATGCATGGCCCAAACAAGGTGAAAACATCCCCGAAATCTCCATCCCCTTTTTCCATACGAGATGCAAGGGAAAAGCCAACAGCTGAACATAAAAGTAGGCCACATTAATAATAAACCTCGGAGCCAATGCAGCCAAACGGGACATGCACATTAAAGGAATTGACACCCATAAGTTAGCCCCAAAAGGAGGCATTCCTCACACTGCCCAAAAAAAATGTGAGCACAGAAAACGACTTCAGGAGGGAAAATGTTCCCAAACCAAAAATCTTTCCCGTTGCGCGCTCTTGAATGTATGCATCTCCTTCAACAATGCCAACATGGAAAGAGTACAAGCACCACAACAAATTGGCACCCTAGAGTGCCAATCAATGAAAAGGCAAAGCCCTCTCGGGGAGCCACAA
>SNQJ01S0077505.1:2228-24728 GCA_010110895.2 Picea sitchensis | reverse complement strand
CCATGACACTAGTCCAATACCATCGTTAATGTGGTGTTGCCCATTGAAACGGCCCCTGCGGCCACCTTAACCCGTAGACAAAATAAGGTGAGAACGTACGCGAGCTCCGCTCCTCCTCCTTTCTCAACTTTCAATCCATGAAGCAAGTTCAATAGAGAACAAAGAGCACCCCTGGCATGGGCTTGAAACAATCACAACAGAAAGAAGAAGAGGGGACAGTGAACCCTCCAACCTTCCAAACAACGCATCAAGGTGTCCTTGGGATCCATGACACTAGTCCAATACCAGCGTCAATGTGGTGGTGCCTGCCGAAATGGCCCTTGCAACCACCTTAACCTATAGACAAAAGAAGGTGAGAACGTTTCCCAACCACACTCCCTCCTCCTTTCTCAACTTTCGATCATCGAAGTGGGTTCAACCGAGAAAAAAGAGTGCTCCCAACATGGGCTCAAAACAACCGCAACTGAATGAAGAAGAGGAGACAGCGAGCCCTCCAAGCTTCCAAACAATGCATCAAGGTTCCCTCAGGATCCACGGCACTAGTCCAATACTAGCATCAATGTGGTGTTGCCTACCGAAATGGCCCCTGCAACCACCTTAACCCGTAGACAAAAGAAGCTGAGAACATCCCCAACCGCACTCCCTCCTCCTATCTCAATCTTCGGTCCACGAAGTGTGATCAATCAAGAACATAGGGTGCTCCTGACGTGGGCTCGACACAACCGCAACAAAAAATAAGAAGAGGGGACAATGAACCCTCCAACCATCTAAACAAATGCATCAAGGTGCCCTTGGGATCCACGACACTAGTCCAATACCAACGTCAATGTGGTGTTGCCCACCGAAACAGCCCCTGCGGCCACCTTAACCAGTAGACAAAAGAAGCTGAGAACGTCCCTAATCTCCCCTCCTCCACTTTCTCTCGCACATAGCGGGATCACCAATAAACGCTCCTGGCAAGGGTGGAAACAACCAAAACAGATAGGAAGAGGTAGGGAACGGTGAAACCCGCCAACCTTCCAGACTACACATTCAGGTGTCCTCGAGGTCCACAGCGCTAGTCCTCAACAAGCGACAATGTGGTGCTGCCTACCTAAATGACCCCTGCAGCAAACCTTAATGCATAGAAAATGCATGGCCCAAACAAGGTGGAAACATCCCCTAAACCTCCATCCCCTTTTTCCATACGAGATGCAAGGGAAAATCCAACAGCTCCGCACAAAAGTAGGCCACATTAATAATAAACCTTGAAGCCAACGCAGTCAAAGGGGACATGCACGTTGAAGGAATGCACACCCATAAGTTAGCCCCAAAAGGAGGCATTCCTCACACTACCTGACAAAAATGTGAGCACAGAAAAATACTTCAGGAGGGAAAATGTTCCCAACCCAAAAATCTTTCTCATTGCGAACTCTTGAATGTATGCATCTCCTTCAACAATGCCAACATGGAAAGAGTACAAGCACCACAACAAATTGGCACCCTAGAGTGCCAATCAATGAAAAGGAAAAGCCCTCTCAGGGAGCCACAAAAATCCCTCAAACTCCATGTACATAGAATGGAAAGGGTTTTTTCTTACAAGTGCCTCCCACAGCGAGCATTGCCAACATTACCGCTCATGTGTTACCGAGTAGAGATGGAAAAAAACTGGATGTCGACCACCCTACAAATGACCCAAGGCCAATCTTCAGGAAGACCCGACAACCAACTCGTTTCCCACACCACCTTTCACACGAATGGAAAACCTCCACCATCAAACATGATAATAACGAGCCAAGAACCAACCAACCCTGCAAATGGGACTAGGCCAAATCTTCAGGTGGACCCGGTAGGCAGCTCCTTTTTATCACATCACCCCTGGAAAAAAATGCCAATCCAACAAAACCGACTGAAGGGCCTGCGACACGACTCATGTGCTACGGAGAATTTTTTTCTAAGCCATACAACAACATATGCAAGGCCCCGCAAGGAAGCCACAACAATCACTCAAACTCCATGAACCATGAAGAAGAGTTCTCATTCAAATCACCTCCCAAGACGAGCTTCACTGCACTTACCACTCATGTGCTACCGAGCAACGTGATAACAAGCCACGAATCAACTAAACCTGCAAATGGCCCTAGGCCAATCTTTGGGTGGTGGACCCAACAGACGGCTCCTTTTTATCACACCACCCCTCGTACGAAATATGGAGCTTCACTATGCTTACCACTCATGTGCTACTGAGCAACGTGATAACAAGCCAAAAACCGACCAACCCTGCAAATGGCCCTAGACCAATCTTCAAGAAAACCCTATAGGCAGGCTCCTTTTTATCACATCATCCCTAGCACGAAATGCCGAAATCCAACAAAATCGGAGGGCCTGGGACACAACTCTCATGCTATACCAAGAAATTTTTGTTCTAAGCCATACAACAACAGATGCAAGGCCCCGCAAGGAAGCCACAACAATCACTCAAACTCCAAAACAAGTGAAGAAGAGTTATCTTTCAAAGTGCCTCCCGAGATGAGCTTCGCTACACTTACCGCTCATGTGCTATTAAGCAACGTGATAGCAAGCTCACAATCAATCAACCCTACAAATGGCCCTAGGCCAATCTTTGGGTGGACCCAACATGCAGCTCCTTTTTTTCACATCGCCCCTCGCACAAAATGTGGAAATCCAACAAAATCGAAGATCCAACAACCCAACTCGCATGTTACCAAGAATTTTCCAAATGCAAGGGGCCCTGCAAGGAATCCACAACGATCACCCAAACTCCAGGACGAGTGGAGAAGAGTTCTCTCTTTCAAAGTGCCTCCCAAGATGAGCTTCACTACTGCTTACCACTCATGTGCTACCGAGAAACGTGTGATAACAAGCTGAAAACTGACCAACCCTGCAAATGGCCCTAGGCCAATCTTTGAGTGGACCCAGTAGGCAGCTCCATTTTATCACTCACATCACCCCTCGCACGAAATGCCAAATCCAACAAAATAAAACCAAAGAGTCGAGGACACAGCTCACGTGGGGAAAAACTTGGGGTTGCCCAAAGGCAAGGCCAGGCGAGTTCGCAAGAGGGGCGCCCACCTAAGAAAAAACTTGGGGTTTCCAGAGGAAACACAAGGTGAATTGGCGAAAGGGGTGCCAAAAACCGAGGCAAGTTGGCAACAGGAGGGCCCAACCAACTAAACTGAAAGAGACAGCAAAAGAGGTGTGGTGGGGAAAAAACTTGGGGTTTCCAGAGGGAACGCGAGGCAGTTGGCAAGAGGAGCGCCCAAAACCAAGGCGAGTTGGAAAGAGGAGAGCTTAACCAACAAAACCGAAGGGGGCCAATGATAGAGGTGCGGTGGGGAAAAAACTTAGGGTTTCCAAATGCAAAGAAAGGTTAGTTGGCGAAAGGGGCGCCCAAAATCGAGGCGAGTCGGCAAGAGGAGTGCCCAACCAAAAAAACTGAAAGAACAGCGACAGAGGCATAGTGGGGAAAAAACTTGGGGTTTCCAGAGGGAACACAAGGCGAGTCGGCCAAAGGGGTGCCTAAAAACGAGGTGAGTGGCCAAGAGGAGCACCCAACCAACAAAACCGAAATAACAACAACAGAGGCACGCTGGGGAAAAAACTAGGGGTTTCCTGATGGAATGCAAGGTGAGTCAGCCAAAGGGGTGCCCAAAACAGAGGCAATTCTGGAAGAGGAGTGTCCAACCAACAAAACCGAAATAACAGCGATAGAGGCACAGTGGGGAAAAAACTTGGGGTTACGAGAGGGAACACAACGCGAGTCGGCCAAAGGGGCGCCCAAAACTGAGGCGAGTCGCCAAGAGGAGCGCTGAACCAACAAAACTGAAAGAACAACGACAGAGGCGCGGTGGGGAAAAACTTGGGGTTTCCAGAGGGAACGCAAGGCGATTCGGCCAAAGGGGCACCCAAAACCGAGGTGAGTCGCCAAGAGGAGTGCCCAACCAACAAAAACGAAAGAACGGCGACAGAGGCACAGTGGGGAAAAAACTTGGGGTTTCCATAGGGAACGCAAGGCGAGTCGGCCAATGGGGCGCCCAAAACCGAGGCGAGACACCAAGAGGAGCACCCAACCAACAAAACCGAAAGAACAGTGACAGAGATGTGGTGGGGAAAAAAATTGGGGTTTCCAGAGGGAATGCAAGGCGAGTCGGCCAAAGGGGCACCCAAAACCGAGGCGAGTCGGGAAGAGGAGCGCCCAACCAACAAAACTGAAAGAACAGCGACACAGGCGTGGTGGGGAAAAAACTTGGGGTTTCCAGAGGGAACGGAAGGTGAGTCGGCCAAAGGGGATCCCAAAACTGAGGCGAGTCACCAAGAGGAGCGCCCAACCAACAAAACTGAAAGAGCCAGTGAAAGAGGTATGGTGGGGAAAAAACTTGGGGTTTCCAGAGGGAACGCATGGTGAGTCGGCGAAATGGGCGCCCAAAACTGAGGCAAGTCGACAAGAGGAGCGCCTAACCAACAAAACCGAAAGAACAGGTGATAGAGGTGCGGTGGGGAGAAATCTTGGGGTTTCCAGAGGGAACACAAGGCAAGTCAGCCAGAGGGGCGCCCAACACCGAGGCGAGTCGCCAAGAGGAGCGTCCAACCAACAAAACCCAAAGAGCCAACGACAGAGGTGCGGTGGGGAGAAAACTTGGGGTTTCCAAAGGGAACACAAGGCGAGTCTGCCAGAGGGGCACCCAAAACCGAGGCGAGTCGCCAAGAGGAGCACCCAACCAACAAAACCCAAAGAGCCAGCGACAGAGGTGCGGTGGGGAGAAAACTTGGGGTTTCCAGAGGGAACGCAAGGCGAGTCTGCCAGAGGGGCGCCCAAAACCGAGGTGATTCGCCAAGAGGAGTGCCCAACCAACAAAACCCAAAGAGACAACGATAGAGGTGCAGTGGGGAAAAAACTTGGGGTTTCCAGAGGGAATGCAAGGTGAGTCAGCCAGAGGGGCACCCAACACCGAGGCGAGTCACCAAGAGGAGCACCCAACCAATAAAACCCAAAGAGCCAGTGAGAGAGGTGCAGTGGGGAGAAAACTTGGGGTTTCCAGAGGGAATGCAAGGCGAGTCGGCCAGAGGGGTGCCCAAAACCGAGGCGAGTCGCCAAGAGGAGTGTCCAACCAACAAAACCCAAAGAGCCAGCGACAGAGGTGTGGTGGGAAGAAAACTTGGGGTTTCTAGAGCGAACGCAAGGCAAGTCGGCCAGAGGGGTGCCCAACATCGAGGCGAGTTGCAAAGAGGAGAGCCAAGAGGAGTGCCCAACAACCAAAACCGAAAGAGCCAGCGACAAAGGTGTGGTGGGGAGAAAACTTGGGGTTTCCAGACGGAATGCAAGGCGAGTCGGCCAGAGGGGCACCCAAAACTGAGGCGAGTCGGCAAGAGGAGCGCCCAACCAACAAAACCCAAAGAGCTAGCGACGGAGGTGCGGAGGGGATAAAACTTGGGGTTTCCAGAGGGAACGCAAGACGAGTCGACCCGAGGGGCACCCAAAATCAAGGTGAGTTGGCAAGAGGAGCGCCCAAACACAACATAAGGCGAGCTCGCGAGATGGGCGCCCAAACAAAAAAATGATCCGCAATGAAAATGACCACACAAGGGAGCACTAGGCTAAAAGACGAGCTGGAGGTTTGATAAGACCAAATTTCGTCTTGGAGGTAGAATTTTTAATATGACCTCACTAAGATTGGGCATCCCAATGCAATGCAAGGCGCGTCTGCAATATGGGCACCCAAACGCAATGCAAGGCGAGTTCACAAGATGGGCTCCCAAACAAAAAACCGATCTGCAACGAAAACGTCCACACGAGGGAGAACTAGGCTAAAATATGAGTTGGAGGATGGATAAGAACAAATTTTGGCTTGGAGGTAGACTTTTTAATACAACGTCACCAAGGTTGGGCACCCCAATGCAATGCAAGGTGCATCCGCAAGATGGGCACCCAAACGCAACGCAAGGCGAGTTCGCAAGATGGGCGCCCAAACGAAAAACCGATCCGCAACGAAAACGTCCACACAAGGGAGCACTAGGCTAAAAGACGAGTTGGAGGATGGATAAGAACAAATTTTGGCTTAGAGGTAGACTTTTTAATACTGCCTCACCAAGGTTGGGCGCCCCAACGCAACGCAAGGCGCGTCCGCAAGATGGGCACCCAAACGCAACGCAAGGCGAGTTCGCAAGATGGGTGCCGAAATGAAAAACTGATCCACAACGAAAATGTCCACACAAGGGAGCACTAGGCTAAAAGACGAGCTGGAGGATGGATAAGAACAAATTTTGGCTTGGAGGTAGAATTTTTAATATGGCCTCACCAAGGTTGGGCACCCCAATGCAACGCAAGGCGCGTCCGCAAGATGGGTGCCCAAACGCAATGCAAGGTGAGTTCGCAAGATGGGCACCCAAATGAAAAAATGATCCATAATGAAAACATCCACACAAGGGAGCACTAGGCTAAAAGACGAGCTGGGGGATGGATAAGAACAAATTTTGGCTTGGAGGTAGACTTTTTAATACGACCTCACTAAGGTTGGGCACCCCAATGCAATGCAAGGCGCGTTCGCAAGATGGGCACCGAAACTCAATGCAAGGCGATTTTGCAAGATGGGCACCCAAACGAAAAACTCATCCGCAACGAAAATGTCCACACAAGGGAGCACTAGGCTAAAAGACGAGCTAGAGGATGGATAAGAAATTTTTTTGGCTTGGAGGTAGACTTTTTAATATGGCCTCACCAAGGTTGGGCGCCCCAATGCAGCGCAAGGCGCATCCACAAGATGGGCGCCCAAACGCAACGCAAGGCGAGTTCACGAGATTGGCGCCCAAACAAAAAACCGATCCGCAACGAAAACGTCCACACAAGGGAGCACTAGGCTAAAAGACAAGCTGGAGGATGGATAAGAACAAATTTTGGCTTGGAGGTAGACTTTTTAATATGGCCTCACCAAGGTTGGGCGCCCCAATGCAACGCAAGGCGTGTCTGCAAGATGGGCGCCCAAACGCAACGCAAGGTGAGTTCACAAGATGGCCGCCCAAATGAAAAACTCATTCGCAACGAAAATGCCCACACAAGGGAGCACTAGGCTAAAAGACGAGCTGGAGGATGGATAAGAACAAATTTTGGCTTGGAGGTAGATTTTTTAATACGGCCTCACCAAGGTTGGGTGCTCGAATGCAACGCAAGGCGCGTCCACAAGATGGGCGCCCAAACACAATGCAAGGCGAGTTTGCAAGATGGGCACCCAAACGAAAAATCGATCTACAACGAAAACGTCCACACAAGGGAAAACTAGGCTAAAAGACGAGCTGGAGGATGGATAAGAACAAATTTTGGCTTGGAGGTAGATTTTTTAGTACGACCTCACCAAGTTTGGGCGCCCGAACGTAATGCAGGGCGAGTTCGCAAGATGGGCGACCAAACACAACGCAAGGCGAGTTCGCAAGATGAGCTCCCAAACGAAAAAACGATCTGCAACGAAAACATCCACACAAGGGAGCACTAGGCTAAAAGACGAGCTGGAGGATGGATAAGAACAAATTTTGTCTTGGAGGTAGACTTTTTAGTATGGCCTCACCAAGGTTGGGCGCCCGAACGCAACGCAAGGCGAGTTTGCAACATGGGCCCCCAAAGGCACGAAGTGTCGTAACGAAAACACCCACACAAGGGAGAAATAGGCAAAAATACAAGCCAGAGGATGGATAAGAACCAATTTTGGCTTGGAGGTAGATTTTTTAGTACGCCCAAACGCAACGCAAGGCGAGCTTGCAAGATGGGCGCCCGACCAACAAAACGGAAGAGCCAGCGACACAACTCATGTGCAAAAAAAATTGGGGGTTCCACAAGGCAAGGAAGGGCGAGTTGGCAAGGTGGGCATGCAAAGGCAAGGCGAGTTGACAACTTGGGCCCCCAAAGGCAAGGCGACTTGGAAATATGGGCGCCCATAAGTGGAGTCATTGTGAAAACGAGGCAGGGCGCCCAAACGCGGTGAGAGGCGAGCTGGCAAGATGGGAAACAAAACTGAATGAGAGCCGAGTTTGCAAAATGAATGCCCCAACGCAATGCAAGGTGAGCTTGCAAGATTGCTGCCCAAATGCAACGCAATACAAGTTGGCAAGGTTGGCGCCCGAACGCAAAGCAAGGATGCTAGTATGCAAGATGGATGCCCAAATGTAATATAAGGTGAGTTTGCAAGCTGGGCGCCCAAATGAAAAAATGATCCGTAACGAAAACGACCACACAAGGGAGAACTAGGAAAAAAGACAAGCTGAAGGACAGATAAGAACCAATTTTGGCTTGGAGGTAGATTTTTTAATACGGCCTCACCAAGGTTGGGTGCTCGAATGCAACGCAAGGCGAGTTCGCAACATGGGTGCCCATACGCATGAAGAGCCGTAACGAAATGCACGAGAAGCTTGGCCAAGGTTTCGCGACCAAGGGCAAGGCAAGGTGAGTTGGCAAGAGGGGCACCCAAATGCAATGAAAGGCTAGTTGGCAAGGTGGGCACCCAAATGCATGAAGAGCCATAACAAAACGCACGAATGGCCATAACGAAATGCATGAAGAGCCATAACGAAAACGACCACACAAGGGAGCGTTAGGAAAAAAGACGAGCTGGAGGACAGATAAGAACCAATTTTGGCTTGGAGGTAGATTTTTTAATACGGCCTCACCAAGGTTGGGCACCCGAACACAAGGCAAGGCGAGTTCGCAAGATGGGCGCCCGAATGCAATGTAAGACGAGTTCGCAACATGGGTGCCCAAATGCACGAAAATCCGTAACGAAACGCACGAGAAGCCTAGCCAAGGTTGGGCAACCAAGGGCAAGGCAAGGCGAGTTGGCAAGAGGGGAACCCAAACTCAATGCAAGGCCAGGTGGCAAGATGGGTGCCCAAACGCACATAGAGCCATAACGAAATGCACGAATGGCCTCACCAAGGTTGGGTGCCCGAACGGAACACAAGGCGAGTTCACAAGATGGGCGCCCGAACGCAACGCAAGGCGAGTTTGCAACATGGGAACCCAAATGCACGAAGAGCCATAACGAAACACACGAGGAGCCTGGCCAAGGTTGGGCGACCAAGGGCAAGGCAAGTCGAGTTGGAATGAGGGGCACCCAAACGCAATGCAAGGCCAATTGGCAAGATGGGCGCCCAAACACACGAACGGCCGTAACGAAACGCATGAAGAGCCGCAACAAAACGCACGAAGAGCCACAACAAAAACGACCACACAAGAGAGCACTAGGTAAAAAGACGAGCCAGATGACGGATAAGAACCAATTTTGGCTTGGAGGTAGATTTTTTAATACGGCCTCACCAAGGTTGGGTGCCCAAACACAAGGCAAGGCGAGTTCGCAAGATGGGCACCCAAATGCACAAAAATCCATAACGAAACACACGAGGAGCCTGACCAAGGGAAAGGCAAGGCGAGTTGGCAAGAGGGGCACCCAAACACAATGCAAGGCTAGTTGGCAAGATGGGTGCCCAAACGCACGAAGAGCTGTAATGAAACGCACGAAGAGCCACAACGAAACGCACGAAGAGCCGTAACGAAATGCACGAACGACCATAACGAAACGTATGAAGAGCCATAACGAAAACGACCACACAAGGGGGCACTAGGAAAAAAGACGAGTTGGATGACAGATAAGAACCAATTTTGGTTTGGAGGTAGATTTTTTAATAGAGCCTCACCAAGGTTGGGGGCCCGAAGGAAACACAATGCGAGTTCACAAGATGGGTGTCCCAACGTAACGCAAGGCGACTTCGCAACATGGGCACCCAAACACACGAAGAGCCATAACAAAACGCATGAGGAGACTGGCCAAGGTTGGGCGACCAAGGGCAAGGAAAGAAAAGTTGGAAAGAGGGGCACCCAAACGAAATGCAAGACCAGTCGGCAATATGGGCGCCCAAACACACGAATAGTCATAACAAAATGCACGAGCAGCTGTAACGAAATGCATGAAAAGCCGTAACGAAAATGACCACACAAGGGAGCACTAGGCAAAAAGACGAGTCAGAGGATGGATAAGAACCAATTTTGGCTTGGAGGTATATTTTTTAATACGACCTCACCAAGGTTGGGCGCCCGAACGCAACGCAAGGTGAGTTTGCAAGATGGGCGCCCAAACGCAACGCAAGGAGACTTTGCAACATGGGCACCCAAACGCACGAAGAGCCATAACGAAACGCATGAGGAGCCTAGCCAAGGTTGGACGACCAAGGGCAAGGCAAGGCGATTTGGCAAGAGGGGCACCCAAATGCAATGCAAGGCCAATTGGCAAGATGGGAACCCAAATGCATGAAGAGCCATAACGGAATGCACAAACGACCGTAACGAAACGCACGGAGAGCCGTAACGAAAATGACCTCACAAAGGAAGCACTAGGCAAAAAGATGAGTCGAAGGATGGATAAGAACCAATTTTGGCTTGGAGGTAGATTTTTTAATACGACCTCACCAAGTTTGGGCGCCCGAACGCAACGCAAGGCGAGTTCGCAATATGTGCGCCCAAACGCAACGCAAGGCAAGGCGAGTTGGCAAGAGGGGCACCCAAATGCAATGCAAGGCCAGTTGGCAAGATGGGTGCCAAAACGCACGAAGAGCCACAACGGAACGTACGAATGGCCGTAACGAAATGCATGAAGAGCCGTAATGAAAAAGACCACACAAAGGGAGCACTGGGCAAAAAGACGAGCCAGAGGACAGATAAGAACCAATTTTGGCTTGGAGGTAGATTTTTTAATACGGCCTCACCAAGGTTGGGCACCCGAATGCAATGCAAGGCGAGTTCGCAAGATGGGCACCCAAACGTAACGCAAGGTGACTTCACAACATGGGCACCCAAATGCACGAAGAGCCGTAATGAAACGCACGAGGAGCCTGACCAAGGTTGGGTGACCAAGAGCTCAGCAAGGCGAGTTGGCAAGAGGGGCACCCAAATGCAATGCAAGGCCAGTTGGCAAGATGGGCGGCCAAACGCACGAAGAGTCCTAACGGAACGTACGAATGGTCATAATGAAACGCACAAAGAGCTGTAACAAAACGCACGAAGAGCTGTAACGAAAACGACCACACAAAGGGATCACTAGGCAAAAAGATGATCCGAAGGATGGATAAGAACCAAGTTTAGCTTGGAGGTAGATTTTTTAATATGGCCTTTCCAAGGTTGGGCGCCCGAACGCAACGCAAGGAGAGTTCGCAAGATGGGCACCCAAACGCAATGCAAGGCGAGTTCACAACATGGGCACCCAAAAGCATGAAGAGCCGTAACGAAACACACCAGGAGCCTGGCCAAGGTTGGGCGACCAAGGGCAAGGCAAGATGAGTTGGAAAGAGGGGCACCCAAACGCAATGCAAGGCCAGTTGTCAAGATGGGAGCCCAAATGCACGAAGAAGTGTAACGAAATGCACGAACAACCATAACAAAATGCACGATGAGCTATAACGAAATGCACGAAGAGCTGTAACGAAAATGACCACACAAGGGAGCACTGGGCAAAAAGACGAGCCAGAGGACGGAGAAGAACCAATTTTGGCTTAGAGGTAGATTTTTCAATACGACCTCACCAAGGTTGGGCACCCGAACGCAACACAAGGCGAGTTTGGAACATGGGCACCTGAACGCAATGCAAGGTGAGTTCGCAACATGGGTGCCCAAACACACGAAGAGCTGTAACAAAACGCACGAACAACAAAGGCAAGGCAAGGCGAGTTGGCAAGAGGAGCACCCAAACGCAATGTAAGGCCAGTTAGCAAGATGGACTCCCAAACACACGAAGAGAAGCAACGAAACGCATGAAGAGTCGTAATGGAAATGACCACACAAGGGAGAACTAGGCAAAAATATGAGCTGGATGACAGATAAGAACCAATTTTGGCTTCGAGGTAGATATTTTAATACGGCCTATCCAAGGTTGGGAGACCAAGGGCAAGGCAAGGCGACTTGGCAAGAGGGGCACCCAAATGCAATGCAACACAAGTTGGCAAGATGGGCCTACAAACGCACGAAGAGCCGTAACAAAAACAACCACACAAGGGAGCACTAGGAAAAAAGACGAGCCGAAGGATGGATAAGTACCAGTTTTGGCCTGGAGGTAGATTTTTTAATACAGCATGGCCAAGGTTGGGTGACCAAGGGCAAGGCAAGGAGAGTTGGAAAGAGGGGCACCCAAACACAATGCAAGGCTAGTAGGCAAGATGGGGGCCCAAAAACATGAAGAGCCATAACGAAAACAACCACACAAGGGAGCACTAGGCAAAAGGGCGAGCTGAAGGACGGATAAGAACCAATTTTGGCTTGGAGGTAGATGTTTTTGTATGGCATGGTCAAGGTTGGGCAACCAAGGGAAAGGCAAGGTGAGTTGGCAAGATGGGCACCCAAACGCATGAAGATCACGGGCAAGGCAAGGCGAGTTGGCAAGAGGGGCACACAAATGCAACGTGAGGCCAGTTGGCAAGATGGGTGCCCAAATGCACGAAGATTTGTAACGAAACGCACAAAGAGCCGTAACGAAAATGACCACACAACACAAGGGAGAACTAGGAAAAAAGACAAGATGGATGATGGATAAGAACCAATTTTGGCTTCGGGGTAGATATTTTAATACGGCCTGGCAAGGCAAGGCAAGGCAAGGCAAGGAAACCTGAGGTAGGGCAAGGGAAGGCAAGGTGCCAAGGGGAAAGGAAAGGCAAGGTGCTAGGAGACAAGGCAAGGGAAGGTGCAAGGGAGGCAAGGCATGGCAAGGCACCAAGAGGCAAGGCATGGCAAGGAAAGGCAAGGTGCTAGGAGGCAAGGAAAGGGAAGGTGCCAGGAGGCAAGGCAAGGTGTGTCGGCATGAGGATACCTCACGAAAATTTGGGAACGACCACACGAGTCAGTGCCAGGCAAGAAGACAAGAAAACCATCGGATAAGGAGTAAAGTTGGTCACAACTTAAATTTTTTAGGGTGTCCTGGGAAGGTCAAGGTGTCGAGATGCAAGGCACAACGAAAAGCCCCTGGAGGTAAGGCAAGGCAAGGTAGTGCTAGGAAAGAAGATGAGCCAATCGTCGAATAAGGAGTGAAGGTGGTCGCAACTACACTTTTTTAAGACGGCCTAGGGAAGGCAATGCAAGGAGAGGCATACGAGGAGGAAAGCTAATGCAAGGTAGTGCTAGGAAAGAGGACAAGTCAATCGTCGGATAAGGAGTGAAGGTGGTCACAACTCAACTTTTTTAAGACGTCCTAGGCAAGGCAAGACAAGGAAAGGCGCCAAGAGGCAAGCCAAGACAAGGTGCAAGGAGGCAAGTCGGGGCAAGGCACCAAGAGCCAAGGCAAGATGCCAGGAGGCAAGGCAGGGCATGGAAAAAGGCAAGGCAAGGTAGCTCCAGGAAAGAAGACGAGCCGACTATCAGATAAGGTGTAAAGATGGTCAGAGCTTAAATTTTTAAAGATGGCATGGGCAAGGCAAGGCAAGGAAAGGCGTCGGGATGCAAGGCAAGGCAAGGCAAGGCAAGGAACATCACAAGGCAAGGCAAGGCACGAAGAGGAAAGGCAATGTAGGGCATGACGCAAGGCAAGCCAAGGCAAGGTGCGAGCGGATGAGTTGGGGTGCGACGACCCAACCGATGGGTGAGTTGGTGGACGTGTCATGACTTAGGAGGACCCATGCGGTGAGTTGGTGAGTTGAACCGACTCTCATGCCAAATGGTGCGGCGATCCACGGGATGGAGTGAGCACATATAAGTAAGGCATGAGTTGGGATGAGTCAAGGCAGAACAAATCAGGCAGAGAAGAGTGAAGATTGATTCAACTAAGTGTCTCGGTTGGGAATATCGATGGAGAGCACATGAAGAGTCTCGAAGTTGAGTCGTTGGACAAGTTGGCAGTGCACGCGATGGAGAGGAGACTTGTGACAGACGTGCAATGCAGACTTAGGTTGTGGCAGGGGGTTCCTATGAGAGAGTGAAGTGAGGAAAAATCTGTCGAAGTGACTTGGCCAAATTCTGTATGTCCTTGTATGGAGTTGCGGCTCCCCTCTTGTGGCCGTCTCTCATTGTAACATTCTGTACATTGTGATCTACGGGTGTCAGGAAAAGTTTGTGTTGCCCAACCACACGTGTGTCTCTTTCTCATGTATGGATGATTGCATGTTCTTAATGTCTTAAATGACTAAGTATAGAACAGTGTAATTGTCTAAGTGTAAACAATGCATGTTTAGTGTTACCTGACACGATTGGCTCGGGACAGAGTATGGGTGTGCCCTGAGTGAGGCGTATTCTGGGTGGAGTATGACTTGGGAGGGCCAAGCCACTGAGCCAAAAACGTCGTGGTGTTGGGCGACTTGGGAGCGCCAAGTTGAGTTGGATAACCGGGCAGACTGTGGGCGCATGAAAGACTCAGCGTATGATTGGGTGGATTGCACATTGGGTCCACATTGGACATGGAGTGGATTGCAAGACACCCTTCCCAATATATAAGGAGGAAACCTCCATCGTGCGAAGTAATCCAATAAGAGTTCAATCGATGAGTGCCTGAAAAGGGTGGACAAGGAGTTATGAGGCGAAAAGTCTAGGTTTGGGGGCACAGTGAACTACTTGGACGATGTCTACACAAAGGACTTAGACATCTTGGCAAGTGTCTGAGGCACAACAGAGCTAGACTGAGGTTGCGGTAAGCGAGGAAGAGGCATTGCAGGAGGCATATCCATGGACGCATCGGGGGTTGGATTGTGCAAGTCTTTTGGGAAGTAGGGAGATGTGTCATGACTTATTTTTATTTCTACGAAAGAGTCGTAGGGAGAAGGTTGCACCCACCGCCTTGTTGTATCTTCAAAAACACTCTTGATATTAATAAGCTTAAGGAATCCGCCCATAACGGTGTGTTGTGGTCTCTTTATTCTTGTTGGATGCTATTGCTCCTTGCATTGTTGTGGATGTCTAGGTATTGATGAGTATTGTCTAGGTGTCAAAATAAATCCGGGATGCTTTAAGGCCACGGTTGGACGTGTGCCTATTGTTAGAGAAATTGGTTGCATATCTAACGAACTGTAGCTCAAGGCACAGTTATCAATGGTCCTTAAGTGAAGAGGCATAGTCCGATTGTAGTAGGGGCATGTTGGTCATGCCCCTGCAGCCGAGGCAAGGCAGGGATGCACCGCCAGGGGTTTCCCACACTTGCGTGGTTTCCATCTCGCGGTCAGACACGGAAACCCTAAATTCCCCCTCACTTGGACTGTTTCCATCGTGGCTGGACACAGAGACCCCGAATTCCCCTGCACTTGGACAGTTTCTAGTGCGGTAGGACATGGAAACCTTGAATATCCCACACTTGGATGATTCCCATCACGTCGCGACATGGAAACCCCAGATTCCTCGCAATTGCACGATTTTCGTCCTGACAGGACCGGGAAACCATGAATTTACCTGCACTTGCACGGTTTCCGTAGCGGTCGAACACAAAGACCCGAAATTTCCCTACACTTGCAAGTTTTCATCACGACAGGGCACGGAAACCCCGAATTTCCTTTCACTTGCACGGTTTTCATCGCAACCGGACATGGAAACCCTGACTTTCCCTTACTTGCATAGTTTCTTTCTTGACGAACTCAAAAACCTCGATTTTTCCGTCACTTTCACGATTTCTTTCGTGGCTAGACATGGAAGCCCTAGATTTCCCACTCTTGCACGGTTGGTTTCTCGATGGAATCGGAACCTCAGATTTTCCTGCACGTGCATGATTATTCTTTCTCGACCAACATGGGAACCCTTGATTTTGCTTCACTTGCGTGGGTTCCTGTCATGACGAAACACAGGAAAATCGAATTTTCCGCGCTCGCACCGGTTCTCTGACGTTCGGGGCTAAAAACCCCAAATTTCCCACACTTGCATGGTTCCTATCGCAGATGGACATGGAAGCCCCAAGTTTCTCGCACTTAGCTTGGGCAGCTCCTGTCATGGCCAGACATGGAAGCCCGAGGTTTCCCACACTTACGCTTGGGTCGCTTTCGTCGCAGTCGAACATGGAAACCCCAGGTTTCCCACGCTTGCGATTTTGGGCGGTTTTCATTGCGGCCGGACATGGAAACCATGGGTTTCCCATGCTTGCGCTTTTGGGTGGGTTTTGTCGTGGGTGGACATGGAAACCCCTAGGTTTCTCATGCTTGTGCTTGGGCGGTTTCCATCACGGCCGAACATGGAAACCCCCCACGCATGGGCGATTTCGCTCTCGTCCAACTTGGAAACCCAGAATTTCGTCACAGCTACAGAGKTTTTCCATTGCGGTCGTACACGGAAACCCTGAATTCTGTCACAACTACAGAGGTTTTCCATCGCGGTCGTACATGAAAACCCCTAATTTCATCGCAACTATAGAGGTTTTCCATCGCGGTCGTACAAGGAAACTCGGTGCTTCCCACCACACCCAGACGATTTCCCTCGCCGTCGGACATGGAAACCCAGTGTTTCCTACACTTGGACGATTTTTCTCGATGGTCGGGCATGGAAACCCCAAGTTTCCCGCCCTTGCACTTTTGGATGCTTCCCACCATGGTTGAGCACGAAGACCCCAAGTTTCCTGCACTTGCACTTGGGCGGCTTTCCCTGCCTGGTCGACCATGGAAACCCCCCACGTTTCCTTCCCTCGCACTTGGGCGGGGGCATGGAAGCCGAAAGTTTCCCACGATGGCACTTTTTTTGGACAGACAGATGGAAACCCCAATATCCCCACACTTCGCAATCCGGGCTGCTTCCGTCGACCGGCCGGGTGTGGAAACCCCAAGTTTCCCACACTCGCACATGGGAAGTGTCCATCGCCCGACCGGACCCTGATTCCCTGCACTTGGGAGGCTTTCCTCTCGACCGGCTCGGAAACCCTGAATTCCCCCACACACTTGGGTGGCGGATATGCCGTTGGTCGGCTCAGAAACCCCAAGTTTCTCGCCCTCACATGGGGGCATGGAAACTACAAGTTTCCCATGCTGGTACTATGGGCAGATAGATGGAAACCCCCAGTTCCCCACGCTTCACAATTTGGGCGGCTTCCGTCACCCGGCCGAGCGTGGAAACCCCAAGTTTCCCACACTCGCACATGGGCAACGTCCATCGCCCGGCCAGACATGGAAACCCTCGATTCCCTGCACTTGGGCGGTTTCACTCTCGACCGGCCCGGAAACCTCGAATTTCCCCACACGCTTGGGTGGAAAATTCGCTCTCGGTCGGCCTGGAAAACTCAAATTTCCACACACGCTTGGGCGACGAATTCGCTCTCGGTCGGCCCAAAAAACCCCAAGTTTTCCAATGCTTACACTTGGGGCTAGTTTCCATCCTCGACCAGAGTGGAGAACCCAAATTCTGGTGGTTTCTTCGTTGGTTGAGACTCGAAAACCCCGAAATCCCCATACTCGGGCGGTTTCTCCACTCCCGGGGACCTCGAATTCCCCACACTTGGGCGATTTCTCCACTCGTCGAGACTCGGGAACCTCGAATTCCCTGCACTTGGGCGGTTTCTCCGCTCGTCGAGACTCAAAAACCTATAATTCCCCGCACTTGGGCAGTTTCTCCGCTCGTCGAGACTCGAAAACCCATAATTCCCCGCACTTGGGCGGTTTCTCCACTCGTGGAAACTCTGAAACCCAGAATTCCCCACACTTGGGTGGTTTCTTCGCTTGTCTAGACTCGAAAACCCAGAATTCCTGGCACTTGGGTGGTTTCTCCGCTTGTCGAGACTCGGAAACCACGAATTCCCCACACTTGGGCGGTTTCTCCACTCGCCGAGACTCGGAAGCCTCAAATTCCCCGTACTTGGGCGGTTTCTCCACTCGTCGAGACTCAGAAACCCCGAATTCCTCGCACTTGGTTGGTTTCTCCCACGGTCGAGACTTGGAAACCTAGAATTCCCCGCACTTGGGTCGGTTTCTCCCATGGTCGAGACTAGGAAACCCCGAATCCCCCCCACTTGGGCGGTTTCTCCCACGGTCGAGACCCAAAAACCCTGAATTCCCTGCACTTGGGCTGGTTTCTCCCACGGTCGAGACTTGGAAACCCCGAATTCCCCGCACTTGGGCCAGTTTCTCCCGAACGCAAGGAAAACTTGGGGTTTCTCGGATGCAAACCCTTGGGCCGTTTTCTCTCGAATGCAAGGCAAAGTTAAGGTTTCCCGAATGCAAACGATGAAGTCCCTGCACTTGGGCGGTTTCTCCCGCGGTTGAGACTCAAAAACCACGAATTCCCCTCACTTGGGGGGTTTCTCCCACAGTCGAGACTCGGAAACCCAGAATTCCCCACACTTGGGCCGGTTTCTCCCACGGTCGAGACTTGGAAACCCCGAATTCCCCGCACTTGGGCTGGTTACTCCCGAATGCAAGGCAAACATGGGGTTTCTCGAATGCAAACCCTTGGGTCAGTTTCTCCCGAACGCAAGGCAAACTTGGGGTCTCCCGAATGAAAACCCTGAATTCCCCGCACTTGGGTGGTTTCTCCCATGGTCGAGTCTCAGAAACCGTGAATTCCTCATAGTTGGGTGGTTTCTCCGCTCGTCAAGCCTCGAAAACCCATAATTCCCCACTCTTGGGGGATTTCTCCGCTCGTCGAGACTTGGAAACCATGAATTCCTCACACTTGGGTGGTTTTTCTGCTCGTCGAGACTCAAAAATGCCGAATTCCCCACACTTGGGTGGTTTCTCCCATGTTTGAGACTCGAAAACCCCAAATTCCCCACACTTGGGCCAATTTCTCTGCTTGTCGAGACTCAGAAACCCTGAATTCCCCGCACTTGGGCGGTTTCTCCCACGATCGAGACTCGAAAATCCTGAATTTCCTGCACTTGGGTGGTTTCTCCCACGATCGAGACTCAGAAACCCTGAATTCCCCGCACTCAGGCGCTTTCTCCCACGATCGAGTGGAGAAACCACCCAAGTGCGGGGAATTCTGGGTTTTCGAGTCTCGACGAGCAGAGAAACCGCCCAAGTGTGGGGAATTCTATGTTTCTGAGTCTCGATGAGCAGAGAAACCACCCAAGTGTGGGGAATTTGGGGTTCCTGAGTCTCGACGAGCAGAGAAACCGCCCAAGTGTGGGGATTTCAAGGTTCCTGGGAGTGGAGAAACCGTCCGAGTGTGGGGATTTCGGGGTTTTTGAGTCTCAACCAATGGAGAAACCGCCAGAATTCAGGTTCTCCACTCCAGTCGAGGATGGAAACCAGCCCCAAGTGTAAGCATTGGAAAACTTGGGGTTTTTCGGGTCGACCGAGAGCGAATTCACCACCCAAGCGTGTGGGGAAATTTGAGTTTTCTAGGGCGACCGAGAGTGAATTCGTCGCCCAAGTATGTGGGGAAATTTGAGGTTTCTGGGCCAGTCGAGAGAGAAACCACCCAAGTGCAGGGAATCGAGGGTTTCCACGTCTGGCCGGGCGACAGACGCTGTCCATGTGCGAGTGTGGGAAACTTGGGGTTTCCACGCCCAGTCGGGCGATGGAAGCTGCCTGAATTGCGAAGCGTGGGGAACTGGGGGTTTCCATCCGTTCACCCAGAGTTCCAACGTGGGAAACCTGCAGTTTCCATGCCCCTGTGTGAGGGCGAGAAACTTGGGTTTTTTGGGCCAACCAATGACGTATCCGCCGCCCAAGTGTGTGGGGGAATTCAGGGTTTCTGAGCCAGTCGAGAGTGAAGCCGCCCAAGTGCAGGGAATCGGGGTCCAGTCGGGCGATGGATGCTGCCCATGTGTGAGTGTGGGAAACTTGGGGTTTCCACGCTTGGTCGGGCGATGGAAGTAGCCCGGATTGCGAAGTGTGGGGAGATTGGGGTTTCCATCTGTCCATCCAAAAAAAGTGCCATCGTGGGAAACTTCCGGCTTCCATGCCCCCGCCTAAGTGCGAGGGTGGGAAACTTGGGGGGTTTCCATGGTCGACCAGGCAGCGAAAGCCACCCAAGTGCAAGTGCAGGAAACTTGGGGTCTCCGTGCCCTGGTCGCGGTGGGAAGCATCCAAAAGTGCAAGCGCGGGAAACTTGGGGTTTCCATGCCCGACCATCGAGAAAAATCATCCAAGTGTAGGAAACACTGGGTTTCCATGTCCGACGGCGAGGGAAATTGTCTGGGTGTGGTGGGAACCACTGAGTTTCCATATACGACCAGGATGGAAAACCTCTGTAGTTGCGATGAAATTAGGGGTTTCTGTGTATGATCTCGATGGAAAACCTCCGTAGTTGCGATGAAATTCGGGGTTTCCGTGTACGACCGCGATGGAAAACCTCTGTAGCTATGACGAAATTCGGGGTTTCCAAGTCGACCAAGAGCGAAAACGCCCATGCCTGGGGGGTTTCCATGTCTGGCCGTGATGGAAACCGCCCAAGCACAAGCATTAAAAACTTGGGGGTTTCCATGTCCGGCCGCGATGGAACCCACCCAAAAGTGTAAGCATGGGAAACTCGTGGTTTCCATGTCCGGCCACAATGGAAACCGCCCAAATTCGCAAGCGTGGGAAACCTGGGGTTTCCATGTTCACGACGAAAGCGACCCAAGCGTAAGTGTGGGAAACCTCGGGCTTCCATGTCCAGCCGTGACGGGAGCCGCCCAAGCTAAGTGCGAGAAACTTGGGGCTTCCATGTCCGTCCGCGATAGGAACCGTGCAAGTGTGGGAAATTCGGGGTTTCCATCCCCAAACGCAAGAGAACCGGTGCGAGTGTGGAAAATTCAATTTTCCTGTGTTTTGTCGCGATAGGAAACCATGCAAGTGCGGGAAAATCAAGGGTTCCCATGTCGGTCGAGAAAGAATAATCATGCACGTGCAGGAAAATATGAGGTTTCCAAGTCGGTCGAGAAACCAACTGTGCAAGAGTGGGAAATCCAGGGTTTACATGTCCATCCGTGAAAGAAATCGTGAAAGTGACGGAAAATCTGAGGTTTTCGAGTCCGTCAAGAAAGAAACTGTGAAAGTATGGGAAAGTCGGGGTTTCCATGTCCGGTCGTGACGAAAACCATGCAAGTGCAGGGAAATTCAGGGTTTCTGTGCCTTGTCGTGACGAAAATGGTGCAAGTGCGGGGAAATTTTGGGTCATTGTGTCCGGTCGCTACGGAAACCATGCAATTGCAGGGAAATTCATGGTTTCTGGGTCCGATCACGATGAAAACTGTGCAAGTGCAAGGAATCTAGGGTTTCCATGTCGCGACGTGATGGGAATCGTCCAAGTGTGGGATATTCAGGGTTTCCATGTCCTACCGCACCAAAAACCATCCAAGTGCAGGGAAATTCAGGGTGTCCATGTCCAGCCGCGATGGAAACCGTCAAAGTGAGGGGGAATTCGTGGTTTTCGTGTCTGACTGCGAGATGGAATCCACACAAGTGTGGGAAACCCCTGGCGGTGCATCCCTGCCTTGCCTCGGCCGCAGGGGCATGACCAACATGCCCCTACTACAATCGGACTATGCCTCTTCACTTAAGGACCATTGATAACTGTGCCTTGAGCTACAATTTGTTAGATATGCAACCGAGTTCTCTAACAATAGGCACACGTCCAACCATGGCCTTAAAGCATCCCAGTTCTATTTTGACACCTGGCCAATACTCATCAATACCTAGACATCCACAACAACGCAAGGAGAAATAACATCCAACAAGTATAAAGAGACCACAACACACCATTATGGGCGGATTCCTTAAGCTTATTAATACAAAGAGTGTTTCCGAAGATACAATAAGGGGGTGGGTGCAACCTTCTCCCTGCGACTCTTTCATAGAAATAAAAATAAGTCATGACACATCTTCCTACTGCCCAAAAGACTTGCACAATCCAACCCCCGATGCTTCCATGGATCTACCTCCTACAACGCCTCTTCCTCGCTTACCCCAACCTCAGTCTAGCTCTGTTGTGCCTCAAACACTTGCCAAGATGTCTAAGTCCTTTGTGCAGACATCGTCCAAGTAGTTCACTATGCCCCCAAACCTAGACTTTTTGCCTCATAACTCCTTGTCCACCCTTGTCAAGCACTCATCGATTGAAGTCTTATTGGATGACTTTGCACGATGGAGGTTTCCTCCTTATATATTGGAAAAGGTGCCTTGCAATCCACTCCATGTCCAATGTGGACCCAACGTGCAATCCACTCCATGTCTAGTGTGGACCCAATGGGCAATCCACCCAATCATATGCCGAGTCTTTCACGTGCCCACAGTCTGCCTGGGGATCTAACTCGACTTGGCGCTCCCAAGTCACCTGACACCACGAAATTTTTGGATCAGTGGCTTGGCCCGCCCAAGTCGTACTCCACCCAGACTACACCTCACTCAGGGCACACCCATACTCTGTCCCAAACCAATCACTTCAGATTACACTAAACATGCATTGTTTACGCTTAGACAATTACACTGTTCTATACTTAGTCATTTATGTAATGACCCTTTACTTATTAATATGAATAATTTCATAAATAATCCTAAAGATTAGCTAAATTATAATTAATTATTATATAACCTTAATTAATTATATGTTATTAATTAATTATTTTTTTACTATGATTAGCTTAAGTATGATTAACTCTTTAATTA
>SNQJ01S0077504.1:21438-57778 GCA_010110895.2 Picea sitchensis | reverse complement strand
TACAATTACCGACTTGATTAATCCTCAAAGGGGATTAATCTAATAATAAAAATAATAATAATGACATGATTAATCCACAATGGGGATTTAATCCAATAAAAAAATAATAAGAATGCTCTTCGCAGTTACATTATTTCAACACTTGCATTCTGAATATTTATCTATGTTTATATATGCTTGAGTGCATGGATTGAATACATTATAAGGTTCCCCAGTATGAATATTAATATTAAGACAAAAAATATATGAATGAATGATATAAAAATGTGCAAGTGAGGCACATGTATGATGTATGAGTATATGTATACTAAAGGCATGATATGAATTCTTGAATAAGTGAAATGTAAGGTAAGAATTGCACTTGCGACGATTGAATAAATACCATGGATGCATGGCTGACTCTATTTTGAAGAGTCATGGATGTTTTTTTTAATAATAGATTGAAAAGGATGTGTTCCATTTCCCCAGGAAAAGACATTATAAATTGATGAAAGAGTAAACGAACATTGATGCTCTATTGTCATGATAAAAGGAAACATGATTATTCTTTTAAATACTACATGTAAATGATTATGAACAATAATGAACTAATTAATTTTCAATAGATACAAAAATGAAACTATAAAGTGTGTCTATGGTGGACACACACACCACATGCTAAAGGATGTGATTAAAGCATAGTGTGAATGAAAATTGATGGAATAAATTGCACATTTGTTGAACCTGCACATAATAGATCTAGCTAGAAAATACCACACACATTTGCAGAGAGAAATTGAGAAATAAGAAGCAAGAGAGAAATAATGGAAGAGTTCTCATTAACCATATTACACACTCAGAGAGTGAATAATTTACAATAGATATAGGATACATGAGTAACTAATGTGCCATAGTGGTGGTCTAGAGTGATCTGGACACACACCAACAGTTACGGGAGTAAACTTCCACCTAGTCTAGTCTCTCAGGTAGTTACGAGAGTGAATTACCACCTAGTCTAAGTTAACTAGTCTATCAGTCTTCAGTTAACTGACTGAAACATAGTGAAGTGAGGAGGAGGTCAGGGAATCATGAGTAATGCGCTAGTCTAGTGATGATCCCAAGGAAAATGTGCATTAACTGGTAATGATACCAAGGACAATGTGCATTAACTGGTGATGATCCCAATGATGCATGGTGATAATCCCAATGTAGCATCTAGACTCCACTGAACTAATCAAACCAAAGTGAAAACTGAAGAGAATATTATCCCTAGAGGAATATTCTTCCTAAAATATAGGAGACTAAATAATGACTAATAAACAAGGAAAAACCTTAGGAAAAATAAATCCTAGGTCTGTGTGAAGTAACTCCAACACCCCCCCTGAACATCACTATGGTGAAAATAAAGAATGGGTCTCGACAATGAGGCCATGTTAGGTACCCAAATACAAAAGATACATTGAAATAAACGAGGAAAGAGGGAAAACCTCATGGGAAATTCCCCCCCTCAAATTACAATGCATAAAAAAAAAAGAGAAGGAACAAAAATCAATTGCTAAGCAACCATGTCCTTCACTCCAACAAGACCTCACAACTGTGCAAGTTTGTGCTCGTTGAAGATTTTGTTGAAGATGTAGATGTCAGCACGGATTTGATGAAGTATATGCACCATTTATATGTTCACACATATCCACTTTATCTTCTTGTAATGAAGAAGATCCAAATAAAGTTTGGATGAAACTTTGAAAACCGTGCGGTCGTTTTCGAAAAAACACTGAAATTTTGTTGATTTTAAAATGATCATAACTTCACTTCCCAAACTCCGTTTCAGACGATTTGTTTTTTGAAATTGGATATTTTCCCAAGAGGACTTCAAATATCCATTTTGTTTCTTCAATTTTTTCTTAGAAAATATAATAATTGAGTCTGATGTGCGTGGCTCCCTTTTTGTTTCCTTAGATGCATGCATTGCACATGGAAACGTGTCTACATGTGACCCTTGAGATGCATGTCATATATATTCCACATGAAATTAATAAAAAAAATCATAAATGGAGTCGACGTCATTTTCAATTAATGGAATACAAATTTGTGCAAATACTTTTGTAGAAGACTCTTCAAAATAAAATGTTTGATCTTCTGATGGCTTCTCTACTTGCTCTATCTTGTCAAAATTTTGCATACAGTCTTCCTTATTCCAAAATAAAACCTCCAATATTCTCAATAATTCATTTGGAGTTGAGTCTTCTGAGACATCATATGCTTGGTGGACAATTTCTGGAGAAATAAACAAGAAGATAAATCCTATGGCCATATCTTGTCTATTGAGAAAGTCATTTTTTCTCATCGGTAGAATCAAGCTCTACTACCATTGACATAGTTATTTGGTACAAGCCTTTGCATCTGAGATGAAGCATAATTTTTGGCTTCCATCCAAATATTTATGAGCCGTGAGAAGTATTGCCGACGAATAATCCATCTTTTCTGCGTTCTTCAATCTTTAGTACCTGCAAAAATAATTTGGTGTATCTTTTGCTGAGCAATCTATCGGCTTTGATACCATGTAAATGTGTTGAACCTACACATAATATATCTAGCTAGAAAATAACACACACATTTGCAGAGAGAAATTGAGAAAGAAGAAGCAAGAGAGAAATAATGGAAGAATTCTCATTAACCGTATTCCACACTCAAAGAGTGAATAATTTACAATAGATATAGGATACATGAGTAAATAATGTGCCATAGTGGCGGTCTAGAGTTATTTGGACACACACCAACCGTTACGGGAGTAAACTTCCACCTAATATAGTCTCTTAAGTAGTTATGGGAGTGAACTGTCACCTATTATGAGTTAAATAGTCTATCAGTCTTCAGTTAATTGATTGAAACAAAGTGAAGTGAGAAGGAGATTAGGGAATCATGAGTAATGCACTAGTCTAGTGATTATCCCAAGGAAAATGTGCATTAACTGATGATGATCCCAATGTTGCATGGTGATAATCCCAATGTAGCATCTAGACTCCACTCAATTGATCAAACTGAAGTGAAAACTGAAGAGAATATTCTCCCTAAAGGAATATTCTTCCTAAAATATAGGAGACTAAATAATGATAATAAACAAGGAAAAACCTTCGGAAAAATAAATCCTAGGTCTGTGTGAAGTAACTCCAACATAAATGTGCATGTGTGAATGCACAACATGAATGCATAATAGATATGCATGTTGATGATTCCTTTTGAAGTATTGGGTAAGAATATGAAATGACAAAGTTGAGGCTGACTTGAGGTTAAGCTCATCTCAGATAGTTATGAATATGCAATAAGGAAGTTGCATGAGGAGACAGTTCCATGTGGAGGAATTTTGTGAGCAATCTATCAGGAGAACAAAGTCACAATCTTAATGATTGTTGGAAAATTAGACAATAGACTACAAAGTATGTTTGTACAAGAATCCTAGATCACATTTTAAAATATCATGCATGAGTAAAATATATGCAAATGAATGTTGACCAACCTGATTTTCTCTTTGATGAATGTGCATAATGAACTAGTTCTTAATTTGTGAGAAAAATCTTGTTTTTGTAGCATGTTGAATTATCCAGGTAAGTCAAGATGAAACTTGTTTGAAACTGTTCAAGGAATAGAGCAGAAAAATCCCAAGAGGGACATATTTCCTAAGCAAAGAAGGATGAAAGGAGAAACACTTTCCTCGCTCTGAAAACTCTAATTTGCTTAACATAGTTATAAACCAAAAAAAGGAACAATTGTGAAAGAAAAGGAAAATAAATGAATAAGTATGTTTAAATTAATAGGCTTGGTTGATCCATGTTAAGTAAAGGCAGTGAGGCCTTGGAAAAAAATCAATTGAAATGAAAATTTCCAGACTGTGTAGGAGTAGTTGGAAAAGAGGGAAGAGTCCCTTAACCCATTTCCTTGTTGTTTATTGTGTTTCTCTCGGATGAGAAACTAATATTTTGATGGTTATAGGATACCCAACAACTAAATTATTTTTGTGGTTGCACTAGTGAGAACATTGAGGAGTAATGTGATGAAGTACATGTAGATATGCTAGGACATATCTGATCATGCTTGTTGATTTGTATGCTATGTATGTGCATTTTATTTAACATGACAGCTAATATGTTTGTGACTGTGATGATGCATGTTAAGTGTAGGAAAATATTGGAGATGTTGAGAAAAGACAATTTCCAATGGTTGACAACCTCAAGAAAAGGATAAATGTAAGAGGGTTGTTGTTGAAATATTGTTGAAAGGACTTTGGGAGTTCCCATGAAGCACTAATAATGAGGTAATATCAGAGAGGGTGTCGAAATCCCAAAAAGGTATAAAATACTTCATGCTCATGTGACATGGGAGTTGAAAGGGATTAGGTAAGGATCCGCTCCAAAGTATTTTCTTATCTTAATTATATGCAAATAATTTTGAGTAGTTGTTGTATATCATTAATATCAAAGCAGGGTAATACTTTGGAAAGAAGAATCTGAATAATAGAGAGAGGAAATCTATGTCAGTCGAGGATGATTAAAATCCTTACAAGAAAATTCATGAAGCAATAGTGTATTGGGTACATTGACCAATCAGGATTGATTGAGAACAAAAGTGCTCATAAGAATCACATTGAATTGAATGCATTTAGGAAATGTATGTTTTCATGAGAGGGAAGGCAATGAAATCCCCATTATGGAAGGAGGACCTTCCAACACTCTACCAAAGTTGTAGAATGGTAAAGAGAGGAATTGCGTGGCGACAAATGTTGGAACCCTGGTTTCTTAGTGAATAAATAATGTTGGAATGCATTCCTATGAAATTTTAATTTCATATCATGTCGTGTTGATTTGAGGTTATGGTCAACTCAAGGAGGGAGGAATAGTCCTTTTGTAATAATGAACGTGGATATAGGATCCTAGGTTGGATGAGTTCCAATGCACCATGGAAAGAGTGCCTAATATGAAAAACAATAATCTAAAATCAATGTAAGGGTGTATTGTATGTGAATGTGGCCATGGATATTGACACATTGGATTAAATTCATTTAATAGTTGATTTCTTTTTTAAAATATTGGTATGCTATAATGATGCATGTGTAGGGCAATGGTAATTCCTTTGAAATGGAAACTCCTTTTATCCTATGTTAATGAATGGATAAATACAATTTGATTGTTAGTATGCACAGTTATGAAATTGTTTGTGACCCACTGCAGTTGTGTAATGAAAGTATAATGTGCATGAGAACTAACAATTGTTTGGTTGTGTGAGTATTGAAATTGTAGGAAAGAAGGGTCTTTGATAGGGAAGTGTTGTAGGCCCATAAGGAAGACCAATTCTTATTGAGCCAAATTGCTAAGAGAAGGAAGAAATCATACTTGTGAATCTGGTTATGTGTGGAACAGATCTGAAAATGAAAATGTGGAATTAGAAGTTTGCGGGTAACATATTTGAAAATTTTGATAAATCGATGATAGTATCCCATGGTTATTGTATGAGTGTGATACAGATGAGATGAAATATCTGTCTTGGAGGGAAATATGATGGTTGTCAAACTGGAGAGGATGGAAAAAGAAAGTTATTGTTGTGACATGAGAACCCTATGATAAGCCATGATTCGCCATAGAATATATTGTGTTGTGGTAACACAGGACATAGGGACACATCGACTGTAAGACTCGGTGAAGTCTCGAAAATTCTTCTTGTGCGAGAAATCCTTGGTAAGGCAATATGTATCACCTGAGGGATTGTATAGCAGAGAAGGGGATGTTGAGCCTCGGCCTAGAGGGTGAGTGACCGCAAGCAAGAGGATACTTTGATAATTCTTGTAAATTGTTGGTTGGGATCATGCACATAATGGGTATATCAAGGGAACAATGGGCCAAGCTAGTAAGACAACCAACTGGATGTGCATCCATGAAATTGCACAGATAAGTATTGTGCTTATATCAATATTTCCTCTTGAGTTTTGAACAACTACAAAATGTTTTTGCATGAAATTGTAGTTAATATGCTTGTTGTTTGAAATTATTGTTGGCATGTGATAAATGCCAAGAGTCTGGGAAAGGACTGTACTAAGAAGAGGAAAACATTGCTAAAGAAGCTCAAAGATGGGGGCATGAATAGTGTTGTTGAGATGCAAAGAACACCAAGAATGATGTTCCTTTAAGTGGGAGGGGATTGTAATACCCATGTTTTCCCCAGCTTGTAAATATAATTATATTATTGCTAAAAGACTATGGATAGAATAAATACGTGTGGATTTTGGGAAATGATGAAACTTTTATAAAGAAGGTAATGTCAATATTTTTGTTAGTAAATAAAATGAAAATTGTTGAATACTTGTTGAAGGAATTTCCTATACAGGTTATGATTCCATGAGAGGGAACAATGAGGGGAACCATGATCGGTTGAGATGACCCCTGCTAGGTAGTACTTTCCTGAATTAAGAATGCTCAAACCCATAACATCCCTTTATCCTAGAGGATTTAATTACTAGTCAATATAGTGGTTTTGCAATCCTCCTCAACAATCAATGAGAGAATGGGAAGAGTACTCATCTTGAAGTTTCTAATATGACCCACGAATTGGGGGATTTGACACACAAAATCTTGTTGTAAAAAGAAAGAAAAAGAGGAAAAATGTGGGAAGAGAGGAGAGGACACACATAGTTGGGTTAGGGGACCAAATAAAAGTGGAGAAGAGTGAGATAAACTCTTATGGATATTATAAAGCAGAGGGAAGTGAAGAAATATGTTTTTTGGGTGTATGAACCATTGGCAATTGTCTTCAAATAAGACTAATAAATGAGGCTACGAAATTTTAGTGATTGGATAAGAAAACACAAAGGAACTAAGAGGGAAGGGAACTGAGGGATTGATGGGCAGTGAAAGGCATCCCTTGGGTTGTGTATGACAATTGTGTTGATTAAGGTTAGTTGTGATTGATGTCAACCCTTGAAGAAAGTTTGACAGCAAATTCTGGTAGCACAAAGGTTTGGGTAATGGACCCAAGTTTGTTTGATGTAAAGATGACTCATTATTGTCTTGTCATGATTGATACGAAGTACAAATGGATGAACTACAAAGTGGTCCCCTTATGGTGAAATACCTCACGGGAAGATGCTTTGTGGATTGAGTTATCCTAGAAGTATGGTTAGAGAACTCATGCTTAATTGTGGAATAATGATATGAAGGTCAGTGAATTTGTTAGTGAAACTATCCTATATGGATAGTGCTTGTCATGCCATTTCTGGTGGTATGTGGACCGTCACATAAATCCTCACGGTTAGAGAGTTATGGCCATATGAAGTTGGAGAACCCTCATGAGTCATATAGAAGCCCCAAAAAGTCAAAGTGTTTACAAAAGAAATTATTTAAATAATAAAGTTAATGGATAATTCCCTAAAATAAGGAAAGTGGGATGCTACATGAAAGTATAAGTAAGAGGCAAGACTCTCTCATTTAAACACACTTGAACACATTGAATATCATTTGTTGTGTGAGGCTTATTGAAAGTAATCATTGACACATCTGAAGTTGCGAAAGTCTGAGGTAGTACGAAGGGTTGACGACGAAATTCTTGGAATTACAACAAATACTAAAAAACCCTATTTGTTGAGGTGTACGTGGGCTGAGAATGTATTAGGGTGCATACAGTACGTGGGTTGACAATGTATTAGGGTGCATACGTATGTGGGCTGGCAGTGTATTAGGGTGCGCACATGTTGGTAAATCCATGGAAACTTGAAGAGATGAAGATGCAAAGGTTCTAGATTTTGAGATCAAGCTCCCAGGAAGGTCTACAGTGCTCAGATACATCATATCTATCCATTGGTTCAAAAGGTATGTCTTATTTCTATGAATAGTTGTATTTTGATGTATGCATGAGAAATGGTTATGGAGATTTGAGAATTCTCCCTAGAGAGACTAGTGGCTACATGGGATCTTATATATAACTCATATCTACAGAAATACAATGTTGATATATTTATCATTGATACTTCCTGTTAGAATTGAGACACATCTTGTATTTCTTAGCATATGGCTAAGGGTTTGTGGTACATGGTTGAGAGCTTGTATTTGTGAAGTGGTTGATGTATTGAGAGGTTGAATATTAGAAAGGGTTTGATGACTAGATCATGTGAGGGTTATTGTACTTGTTCATGATTAAACAAACCTATATGGAACATGTCTAGAGAGAGATATATATTCTTTGGGTAAAGGTTATGTATGAGGATGCATGCACAGGGTACAGTTACAGTGTGGATAGAGTGACAGGTTACAGATCTATGTGAAAGAAGTTACACAGGGTTAGAAGTTTCCAGAAGAAAGAAAAACCTAGTTTTCAGAAGGCATATGTAGGTTGCATAACAGTTTGGCCGCATACACACGTGGGTTGCATAACATATAGGGCGCATACATACGCGTGCCGCAGCACTACAGGTCATGTACCTATTTTATTTTTGTTGATACATATTCAGTTCAGGTACAGATTTATCATAGGGAACTTGTATAGGTTGGATGCAGGTCAGTGGTACATATTGATACAGTTGTACAGTGGTATATCTCACAGTGATAGTGTGACAATGGTTCCATCATTCTACTTCTACTTCAAGGTGGTTGTACGGGGAAAGGAAAGGTGGTTGTAGCCACCTTTCAGTTGTAGCCGGAGAACATAGGGGGTTGTAGCCTCCTTCTGGTTGTAGCCAAAGAATTGGGTAGTTGGATCTTCCCTCAAGTTGTAGCCTGAGAAACTAGGGGGTTGGAGCCTCCTTCTAATTGCAGTTGGAAAACAAAGGAGGTTGGTGCTTCTAATGAATGTAATTCTTCAAGAAATATAAGAAAAAGCATTATGTTGTTTTCTCTCGCTTTGGATTTCCACGTAAAAACACTGGTGTATTGTGTATGTGTATGATTTTTCATTTGTTCATTGTTTATTTACACTGCAAATATTGGATGATAATGCTACATTCATTAAAAATGATTAAATTTCTCTATTACTGATTCAACACCCCCCCCCCTCTTAGTAATCCAACAATTGGTATCAAAGTCGGTTCCTTCACAAGTCAGTTTAACCATTGAAAGGTAGATCATGGAGAGAAACAACATGTATAAAAATGGAATACCACAGTTTGATGGAAAAAAGTATGCATTTTGGAGCATAAGGATGAAGACATATATACAGGAATATGGTTTTGAAATTTGGAAATCAATTGTATATGGATACACAACACCAACAATTCCGCCGACAAATGACAAAGCAATAAAACTCGGTCAGAATAATTCCAATGCCACAAATGCACTTCTAAATGGTCTTGCAGAAACGATATTAACCAAAGTTGCACATTGTAAATCCGCTAAAGAGATTTGGGACAAACTTCAAAATTTTTAAGAAGGAGATTCAAAATTCAAAGGAACAAAGCTTCAAACTTATAGAGGTCAGTTCGAACAAGTAAAGATGAAGGAATATGAGAATATTGCAGCCTGCTTACAATTTAGTGAAATAGTAAATGGAATCATGGGATTGGGAGAAAAAATCAAAGAATCTGTATTTTTTCAAAAGGTACTAAGATATCTTCCTATGAGATTTGACCCTAAGATATCATCACTAGAAGAAAGAGCAGACTTAAACTGAATAAGCATGGACGAACCACATGGAATCTTCACAGCATATGAAATGAGAACTGAACAGGGAAATCTAGATGTAAAAGAAGCAGCCTTCAAAGCATCCAAAAGATCAAAGCAAAAGGGAAAGCAACAAGAAAAATAACATAGCAACAATAGTGATGTCTCTGAAGATGATGAATAAGTGGATAACTTTGTCAAAAGACTTAACAAGGGAACCAACGACATGTATAGAGGTAATCTTCCTTTAATTTGTTTTAATTGTGATGGTATTGGTCATCTTTCTAACAAATGTCCTCATAAGAAAAAGAGAAATGATGAAGGTTACTAAAAAAGAAAACAAACATATAAAGGCAAAAATAAAGTTTTAAAGAAAATATTATGCACCAAAGAAGACATCTCATCATCAGATGAAGATGAAGTCAATGACAGTGAGACATAAAGAGTTCCATCCATGGTAGTAGAAGACTTTGATAAAGAAGACTCTGAAGAAGAATATGAAGAAGCCGAAGAAGAATATGAAGAAGTCGAAGAAGAAATTGAAGAGGCAAAAGTTGACTGCCGAGAGGAATTGTTGAGTGCCATAGATGTTATCAGAAGAGAAAAGAAGAAAAACAAGAAGCTACAAGCAGAACTAGACAAGAAAGAAGACACTCGGGAATTAGAACAAATGATCACAAATTTGAAGGTTCAAATTGAAGAAAATAAAAGAATTGAAGAAGCACTCAAAGAACAACTAGAAGGAAGAGACATGATCATTGAACATTCGGAAGCAGAGATTGTCACATTAAGAAAGGTTATTCAAGAAAAAAATGTGCAGAACAACTCAAAAGTTTAGAATGACATTATCAACAGTAAAAGGCCTAATCATGACAAGTCCGAACTTAGATACAATCAGACATAAAAGGGATCAAGCTCCAAAACAAAATAACAAGAAACATATCCAAAAAGCTATGCAAAAACAATCAAAGCGGATAGGAAGGTCTACAAAGAAAATTACAGGGACACTCCTCCACCAAGAAGATTCAGATTTCAGAATCAACGACTGACAGAAACATATAGGTATCAGGAAGAAGAAAGATTCATAAGAGCACCTCCTTTCAGAAGGTCTTCAACTCCCAGTTATCAAACTATCTTTTTTGGTTTATGTTATACATGTAATAATTTTGGACATAAAGTTGTGAATTACAGAGATAACAACAGGAACATAAACAACTTTAAAAGTCATACACAAAAGGGTTATCCAAGAAGCCCTAGTGAAACACAGAGAAGAAGTTACAACAGGTTTTAATCATTGATCACTAAAGTGGAATGCTACAAGTGTAACAACTTTGGACACATGTCCAAATATTGCAGAATGACAATCCCTCCTAGAGAACCACAACAAAACAACAACAATCACAGACAGGAACCTCAGAAAAGGACATGGATAAGAAAGCAGAATCAATACAACAATGAAGAATGAACACTCTCTCTACAAGATAAGCAGAAGAAAAGTGGTTGGTATGTTGACAATGGTTGTTCAAAACACATGACAAGTGATAGAGACATGTTCCTTACATTAAGAAAGGAAAGAGATGGAGCGGTCTCCTTTGGAAATGATGATTCAACTAAAATCATTGGAAAAGACACAGTCAAAATTGGGAACAAGAATACAAAGGCAGAAAATGTTCTACTAGTAGAAAATACAAAACATAATCTTCTAAGTGTGAGTAAAATGTGTGAGCAATGTCATAAAGTTACTTTGGATTCACAAAAGTGCGAGATAAGAAAAGAAGTTTCAGGAAAATTGATTGTTATAGCTGCGAGAAATTCAAGCAACATATATGTGTTAAGTGAAATTGGAAATGAAAAGTGTTGCCTAGGAAAGGAAGATGAAAGTTGGCTATGGCACAAAATAATGGGTTACATACATTTTGATAACCTTGTCAAATTAAGAAAAAGAAAAATAGTCAGAGAAATGACACAGATCATGAAACCAACCAACACTTTATGCAAGCATTGTCAACAAGGAAAGAAAACAAAGACCAGGTTCAAATTAAAGGAATATTCAACGACAAGACCACTAGAAATTGTGCATACTGACCTGGTTGGACCTATTGAGCACTCAACACACCCTAAAAGTCTACATTAAATTTCACTTTTTGGGTACCACTTGATCTCTTGTGAATGTCTAATTCGATCTTAGTATGAAAATGTTGCCTTTTCTCATCTTTTGTTTTTCATTTTAAGTCTTACAAAGTTTCTCGGACAAGCGAAAATCATCATGGATTAACAAAGACTAATATCTGATTAAAAAATCGACAATCGAAACTTTTCCCCAACGCACTAAAGGAATTCAACATCAAGAAATATTAGAGATCACAAATTTCACCCTAGAGGACCAAAATAGTCGAGCCCCAATCTCCATCGGTGTCGGCAGTATTAATTACACGACAGGCGCTACGCAAGAATATTGTTGATGACCGACCATTGTCGGTGTCGGGAAGTTACTGCCAAAATGTTTTCCGCATCGGGGATTTACGAAGATGTAACCTGCAAAGAAACTACGTGCTTGAACATATCCCTGATACTCGTCGGCATCAGCTGCCTGAGTTTTATGTTATCGCCCACGTTGTGCGTCGAAACTCATCGGCATCAGAACTTTTCTAAGAAGGATACCAACAAAAACATACAAAAGGTATAGCTGATCCTGGACCTGTCCACCGATAAATGCAACGTGATGGGATGTTTTATCTCTAAGATACGCTAGATACGACACATTTAAAAGGTTAATTAATTCCAATATTGCGCATTAGTTCCTAATTTGTACGTAAACCAAAAGGACCATTTAAGCCTCCCGATACAATGCATCTCCCTCCGCGCCTCTACCATCAACCAATGTAGAATTTATTTGCAGAGATTTGACGGTAGGTTGTTTTGAATTGCATCCATTACTCGTATTAACTGGTTGATACGACTGGTAGGATCTCTCCCGTTATATTCTTTTGAGTCATTGTGTATGAGCTAATTCTATGCGTAAATAAGTTTGGAGCACCCAGAGGAGCAAGACAAGTGATCCAAAGAAAGCTTCCAAGGTCCAGTGAGTATTAAAGAAACAATTTTAGCAAGCACTACATGTATGTACCAGCTTATGGGTGTTTTACGCTTCAATTCATATTTTTTTCGTCCAACGTTACTCTGTACACATGTATAAAGCATCGTTTTCAGTTGCAGGAACAATGCCTCCGAATAAAACCACCACCAGGAAATCCCCAAGGGCGCCAAATCTACAAGAACCAAAGGCGGGAGAAGGTTCCTCCCCAATAGTCACAAGGCAATTAGAACTCTCTCCAAAGCCAGTGCTCGTCATAAATATAGCCACCAAGAAGGCCTTCATCCATCCCCCAGCCTTTGGAGACACAGATGTGAACATCGGGACCAAAAAAGTATTCCCTCACTGGGAAGAAGTGTTTAAGAAAATCAAGAAGGAGGAAACCCTCGAGTATGGCACACACAACAATCCTGATACGAGAAAAATCGACGATGAAGTTCTCCTGAATGTCTGGAAGGATTATTTGCACATGGTGGCAAGCAAGACTCTAGTATTTCCCTACATCGAACTCTTGAAATGGATTATTGATCACACTGATGCACATAGGTGTTTAATTAATGATGACAATGGTGGATGTGTTAGGGTTTTCCTCTCAGTAGAATTTCATAGTTACTACAAGCTCAGGGAGCCAGATAAACGTTTAAGCACTGGATTTGTTTTGAGTTTCTATCAGAAGCACAAAACCAGCAAGATTATGGCGTCCTGGAGGAGAGAGGATAAAACGTTCACCAATCGGACCTCCGACTGGTACCCAACGACCAACCTGAGAAAGCCTTACATCTATCTAATGGTCCTCCTCTACTGATTGCATGGGGATAAAGACTGTTCCAGGTTTTTGAAGGCATGGATGCCTCTAGCTTATACCGTAGCCATTTATGGAATAGGTTTTAACTGGGGTGCAATCATCTCCAAACAACTCATCACTTGCATACAACAAGCTTAGACATTGAAAGAGGTAGAAACCCCTTCCTTCTACATGGACTTGTATATGTTGGATGTCGTCTATGCCAAGAACATCTTTGTTGGAATGAACTTAAGATGGCATTCCTCTGAGCTCCTGGTCCATGTATACTTCGACATCTTATGGGAAAACAAGTACAATAAATCATATTCTCTTATCTATGACCAGTTTATTGAACGCATTTATTCTTTGTTGTTCAAGAAAGGGTGCCCAAGGATGTCGAAAGCAGCCAAAAGGGTTGTATCAAAAGTGGGTCACTGGTATCTAGATGAGCGTGAGACCTACATCAGTAATTTTGGTGCCACAGGGGAATCCCATCTATTACCTATATATGTCCCCGATCGACTAGTATTAGGGGAAATTTGTTATCAGACCATTTTGAAAGGCTACAATGCCACTTTAGTGAAGGACAAGAAGCGGGCCTTCATACCTTATAGGTTTCATATTGGCTTCTTTATGGTCAAAGACACCACACAGGCCAAGCAAGAAGGGTTAAGTCAATTGGAATTCTAATTCCAGACTGGTTGTTTCTGCAAGAAAAATCCCAAGGGTCTAGTCCTTAAACATGCATCACATGTATCATCCTGTTGGCCTTATTCCCATGACCGGTTTGAGGATGAAATTTTCACCGAAAACGCTCAAGACTAGGATGAGGTGGTGGCAAGGATGGACAATCTTAAAGAAACTAGATTAAAGGCCATGAGTTGGGAGGAGCAAACAATCGCCTTGGAACATTGGCTCAAGATATCCTCAGGGTCAGAGAAGAAAGGATAGCATCTAAATTAGTCGAAGCGGTGGAATTCCCTCAAGAAGCCATCCAAACAACAAATATTTCCCAGGTACCCTTGGCACAGAACAAGAATTTCCCCAAGGTTCATAATGTGCAGGAGAGAGGGATGTTTATGTATCAACACGCCCTACATATGATGGGTCCGATTCGAGATATCCCAGACCCCATCAGGTTTCCAAGGCTTCCGACTGATAGCCCAGAATAAAGCCCGACGGAGCCAAGCAACCCCGATTTCATAAACCTTGATAACACCAACGGGTCAGATGACCCTGAATCCACAACACCACCAGTCAATTCACCGACAAGCACGACGGCTCAGTGAGAGATAGGTCGGGTATCAATAGAAACAAGTGTGCCTAACCCTCTGACCAAGTTCATTAATGTATACAGTGATGATGAGAGCCTGGAAGAATCTCAAAGGAACCTTGTGCATGTCCAAGATGAAAAGGGACCTGAGAAGGCTTCTTCTCCTAAGCCCGAGGTACAAACCTAGAAGGTCCCACGAAAGGAAACATAATCTGAAAGTGGCCTCGAAATGAAGGGACCTGATGCATCGGAAACCGCAGTAGATAATCCAAAGGATGAGCCCGAACTGGATGAGACAAAGGAAGGATCCCCACAAAAGGAAATATGTTCCTGACGTCTCTACTCGGGTCCCCGACATGTGACAGGTAGAGGACGAGCCCTTGAAACACAACGAGGGAGTTCAGGAACCCAACCTTAAACAAGTATACACCACCGATAACCTACAAAACACACTCACATGGGGTGATCAACAGATATCTGAGCCGATAGATGAGGTAGCAGATATCTATGCATTCTCTTATGATTTAAAAAGAAAGTCCATCATCAAAAGAACCACGAAGAAGAGGAGGATCACGTTGGACCACTCCATCCTCATTACTACAGAGGAGAATTTGATAAACACCACTGATGACCAAACGTCGAAGCTTCTCGGTGTGGGGATTGCGCTCTCGGATGCCACCCTGGACAGGGATAAATGAGACGAAAAATAGTTCACCGCCACCTGGAAGGAACTAGAACATTTACACCACCTAGCTGAGTACTACCAGGGAGCCACCCAGACTGCAGTATATCGGAGAAGCGAGTTCGAAGAAGCTTAGAAAAAATTCACAAAAGAGTGACACATTTTTACAACAAAGATAACCGAGTTCTAGGAGGACACTCTCATGGCGCTTTCAACATTCAAGGACATGGAACGATGGTATGAAAGGGCGCAAAAAGTAGTATAAAGACTCGAGTACATTGATGTAGTCCAATAGGGCCGATACAAAGAAGAACATGGCATCTGGATGTTAGGCAAATGCAATCTTAGTTGCATGAATCGATCAACCGATTATTGGGATAAGATGTCTCAAGACCCACGCCGAGAAATTCAAAAGAAATGGGTGAGATTCGATAAACACTGGGGCAGAATCAACAAAGAAATTAAGGATATCAGACTCCCCGATTAAGGCACCCTCGAAAAATTTGTTGACTTGTGCAACATAGTTGAGTCGCATGCCAAGCAATATTTATTGTGGGCCAAAGAGCTCGTGAAGATGACCGACGCGGTACCAGGGCAAGTGCAATGATTTATGGACCATTCGATTAGAGCTCGAACTGTGCTACATCAATTAAACTCCAGTCTGGCGAAGTACCAGATGCATGCGATGGAAATCATAGGGATACATGTGGCTCCGATGGACAAGCACAGGTTCCCATGGGCTCAAACCTACGACGAACTGTTAATTAGTTGGTCCGAGTATGAGAAAAGTCATCCTTTCAGAGAACTATCTTGAGTTGACTGTTAAAGAAACTGTTAGAAGTTGACGCCACGTGGCATATTTTTCTTTTCTTAAACTACACTTAGTCGTTGTTTTCAGTTGAACTTTAGATTATAAATAAAGACATCGACCAATTAGTTAAGGGTCGACGGTTGTTGTAAGAACTCTTCTTTCTGTTTGTTAAGCATTATTTTGAAGCTGCCTGGAATTGAGAAGTTTTTCTGGACCAAAGCCAAGTTATTTTCATCAACTGTATGTGTGATTGGACGTGGAGAAGAACTATTTCCTATCATGTTTCATGAATGATGTTGTAATGAGTAAGAGCAATTAGTTTTGTTGTCAAGTTATCTGGTGCAATGTTTTGTTGTTCTTTGCTTTAATGATGAAGATGAATCAATGTGTTATTATGTGATGAAAGGTTTTGGTAGATGAATTATTTTTCTTTCCATTATCTCATTTTCATATGTGTTTTCTTTATGGTAGTTAGTATCTCAGACAATAATTGGATGCTCACATGGTTAATGTATTAGTACTAGGTCTGTGGTATAAAATTGTTGTCTGCATGCTTCAGCAGCGGGTTATCCCAAGTTCAACCTCTTCCCCTTAGTTAAGCTTAATTCCATTTTTGTTTCCAAGTTGGTTTATACCGGCTTACATCTCATATCGGTCCCACCCAAGAGAAAATATACAAAAGAGAATAATCCAAACTTAAGGAAGAGCCTTCACAAGAAAACGTAAAGCCCATCGATAATTTGGTCAGATTGCAAGATCTGGAGAACCATTCCACTATTAAACGCTACAGAGTCTAATGGATTTAAGACCCATCAACAGAATTGGCGCTAGAAGGAGGGCCTGAGAATGAATGGCTAGATATATATTCTACAGAGTATTTCAAACATCCTATAGATTCAAAACAAACCACATGCATGGCTAGTCATTCCCAAGAAAACCCACACACGTTGAGTACTCTTGGAACAAGTAACTCACCCCAGCCCGAGGAAGAACCTTTTCACCCTGAAATACTTTATGCTCTTCCTCACGAGGAAGTAAATCAATTCAGAAGACTCACAAGAGCCTACGCCCAACAGATCAATGCGTTGTCCTTAGCTCCCATACTCCCTCGAAGAAAACAACAAAGAAGACCAGTGGTTAGTACTCCTGACGAGGTTTTCATACACTCGGTAGAAGACTTAATAGATTTTGTGATTACCGAAATCCAAGAACCTATTGATTTGGTACCCGAAACGCCAGCCGACGACGTCTATGAACTGGATGATTTCTCGGAAGAAGAGGAGTTTAACTCAGAGTCTGAAGATATGGAAGGAAACAACGACCATAATGATGAAAGGGGGAACCCGCCTCTGAAAAATTAACCATGGTTAGCCAGAGACGCATTGGCCCTCCCAGGACTAGTTCATAACCTTCCCCGTCATTCAGAGAAGTTGCTACCAAAGTTTGATCCTGAAACATTTGGATTGCTTGAAGATCATATCAATAAATTTAAACTAGCAATCATGCTTATGAATGTCCAACATGAAGACGTAGTATGCAGAGTTTTCCCCTATATGTTTGAAAATTCGCCTTCCACATGGTATTTCAACCTGCTGATAGGATCTATGACTAGCTGGATGAAGTTCCAGAAATATTTTCTAAACAAATTTGATGAAGAAACTACTACAGGAGCTCTGATGGACGAGTTGTTCCCCACCACCATGAGTTCGAAAGAAAGGGTCAAATACTTCAACCAAAGATTCATGACTATCTTTAACAATTTCCATCTCGAAGCTAAGCCAACTCAAGAATTTCAAATCGAAGTTTACGCTAATGCTCTCCCAGCTTCCATTTACATGTTCGTAAAAAGGGCTGCTAAATGAACCCTAGTTGATAATTTCAAAGAAGACAAAATGACATAATTCTAGATGAAAGTGTGTAAACAAGGCTAGGTTTCATTAGTTAAGAAAGAAGCTCAATCTCCCCCCAGGAGAGGACTCCTTTTGACTAGACCGCCAGGGGAACAAGTAGAACAGACTCTCGACAAAGGTAATGGAGACATAGAAGATCTACAACGCATGATTAAGAAACTATCAAATGAGATCATAGACATGAAGAGAAACGTAGGGGAAGGGAACCAAGGCCATAGGCCCTACAAGCCTTTCTTTAAAAGGAACCTACCATTCAAGATGATTGAACCTCCCTCAACCAACATAAATATCGATCTAGGGAATGTGGCATATGATTCTTTCTGTACGTATCATCAGGAAAACCACTTCAAAAGAGACTGCCCTCAATGGATACACGCCATGAATTTAATGTCCAATCGGTTTCTAGACGATGTCTCCCTGACCGAACGATCGAGCAATTCAATTATAAATATTGTTGATCAGGAAGAGGTTGATCCACCACAAGATGCAACCATGCTGATATGGGATCCCGACCTGTTTGATTCTCAAGAACCACCCATCGAGGTATCGGTGGTGCAGACACACAATAAAGGTCCACCTGTCTCAAAAGACATCTTTGCTACTCAAAACTCGAGAGATAATACATCCCTTTATCCCCCAAAAACACCTTATTCTCCCAGTAGGAAACCTATAATCATCCATACCCGAGAATCACCCAAACTCAATTACAACGTAGTTGAATATTTCATGGACGTGTGCAGGATCCCTCAGCATAAGGACTTCCTGCTACAAGATTTGAACTCAGGAGAAGACCCTATGAATAGCAATGGTTAGGAAAGAAATCTAGCTCCCACAGACCTAGTAAATAAACCAACCATGAATACTTGATTGAAAGATAAGAAAGGGAAGCCTTTTGTCCCACCTTTCCTCTTAACGTTCAAAGTTTTCAACATGAATCTCCATAATTGCTTGGTAGATTCAGGAGCATCTTCCAACGCTATGCCCTTTTCAATCTGTAGAAAATTAAATGCCATTCCTCTACAGAGCGACAAAAATGTGATACATCTAGACAGGACCCAGGTCAAAGTCATGGGGGAACTTAGGGATGTAATGATCAGAATAGCGACACATCCTAAATTTTTGCAAGTGATTGACATCATCGTGGTAGACATCCGAGAGGCCTATGGGTTGTTACTAAGTTGATATTAGTCTAAGAAGTTAAATGGGTACTTTAGCACAGACTGGGAACACCTTTGGCTACCATAGAAGGGATACAAGAATATGATCAGAATCGATAGGGAGAGATATCTGAAACATACAGTCACTGATCTAGAAAACCTGAAGGAACCCTCATCTACAGATTTCCATGTGCTGGGAAATTATTCTTGTGATTCCCACTTCAAAAAAAATTCTCCTCTCTTATCCGATGTCCCCCTCACTCAAAAATTTGAAATGGTCTTTCAAGATAAACCATCGATACCGATAGAAGACACCCTCTTCTGCCAAGACCCTGTGTTAGAAACTACAGAACAAGAGATAGGAGAGCTAGAAACTAATAAGGAAGGAGAAAAGGGCTATTGTCTTTCACAAATTTGGACCATATACTTTGATGGATCTAAATCGTAGGAAGGATCAGGGGCAGGGTGCATCCTCATTGATCCAAAAGGTAAATGTTATTTCTTGTCCTGTAGACTAGAATTCGAATGCACCAATAACACCATCAAGTATGAAGTTCTGGTGCAGGGGTCAAAGAAATCCATAGACTTGAACATCAAAGAATTGAAAGTTTTTGGGACTCTGAGATTATCATTAGACAAGTAAGGAATACTATACACTTCAATTCCCCGCACCTGAAGAACTATCAGCAGGAAGTGCATAGGTTAATGGATCATTTTGAAGCTTTCAATATCACCACGATCCCCAGAGAAAAGAACATCCTTGTTGATTCCCTGGCCACATATACTTCGAGGCTATCACCTCTGAAAGACTATGAAGCCTCCCAGTTCATTGTGGAACTACTCTACAAATCATTGGTGCCTGACAATATTTCTAATTCGAAGGTCTTTGAAGGAGATGAGCAGATCATAAACTTCCTGACTAACCAAGACAATTTCAAAGATTCATCCATCGATGATGAGTTATTCCAGGAACAAGCGATAGAAACTGATCCTCGAATAGGCTATCCTATTGACATATCGAAATCTCACACCATCCTGAAAGGTATAGCTAATCTACAAAATCTGTTTTCCCTGAAAGAACGCTTTAGGGGGCCTAAGAACGCAAAGACCGACAACTCTTGTCCCCTGCATGACACTATAAATCTTGGAACCCCGGAGAATCCAAAGAATGTGAATCTCGACAAAACCATATCTAAAGAGGAAATAAAGGCTTATCTCAAACCATTCAGACAATATCAAGATGTCTTCGCATGGTCCTACCGAGACCTGAAAACCTACGAAACTCAGCTCATTCAACACACTATACCGTTAAAACCTGAGGTGAAACCTTTCCAACAAAATCTCTGAAAGTATCACCCATTCCTGGAACCTCTCATGTATCAGGAATTAAAGAAAATTTTAGATGTCAATATCATTTTCTAGGTCAGTAATTTCGCATGGGTATCAAATATGGTTCCTGTGAGGAAAAAGTATGGAGAAATTTGCTTATGCGTAGATTTTAGAAATCTCAATAGAGCTTCAGAAAAGGACAATTACCCAGTTCTACCAATGGAACAACTCCTGCATACCATGTCTGGCTCAGATATTTTCTCCCTACTAGACGGTTTCTCAGGTTACAACCAACTCTGGGTTTCAAAGGAATATCATTTAAAAACTACCTTCCGAACCAAGTGGGGAACCTTCGCTTATAAACGCATGCCTTTTGGGTTAATCAACGTAGGAACGACCTTCCAAACGACCATGGATGTAGCATTTCGGGGACTAATCAACAAGTGTGTGGTAGTGTATCTAGACGACGTAAGCATGTATTCAAAGAACATAGAAGAACACATCCAACACTTAACTCAAATTTTCGAAAGGTGTAGGAAATACGGTATATCCTTAAATCCAAAGAAAACCATTTTCGGTGTCGAGGAAGGTAAGCTGTGAGGTCATATTATATCCCAAGCATATATTCACATAGACCCAAAAAGGATTAGAGCCATATCTCAACCACCGTTACCCCATAACGAGAAAACTATGCAATCCTTTTTCGGGCAAATAAACTTTGTGAGGAAATTCACTCCCAATTTTGAGGAAATCATCAAACCCTTACAAAAGATGATTCACAAAGATACCGAATTTAAGTGGGATGATGAATGAAAGGATGCTTTCAGAAATATTAAAACTTCCATATCCTGGGCCCCTATGCTACGAAGTCTCAATTTCAATAGGGACTTCTTCCTCTATACTTTTGCCTCCGACTAGTCGTTAGCCGCAGTATTGATTCAGAAGGATGATGACAACAATGAATCTCTGGTGTCGTTCATGAGCACTAATCTCCAAGGAGTCGAGCTTAAGTTGTTGTTGTAGCTTAACTATCTTGCTATTGAAAAACATGCCTATGCGGTTTACAAGGAAGTAAAACACTTCAAGTCTTACATCCTCAAGAACCACACCAAAGTGATTGTGCCTCACCCTACAGTCTGATCCTTGTTTACTCAGCAATAGATGGGGGAAAGAAGAGGGAACTGGATGGTAGCAGTCCAAGAATTTGATCTAGATATAAAACCTGCCAAACTTGTTAAGGGGCAAGGGTAATGAAAACTCGCAGCTGAAGCCCAGGACCAAGCAAATGAAGATTCTGGATGGGAGAATGAAATGGCATTATGGTGTGGTATAATAATATGACCTACCTCCTACACCATGGGGCCTGGCTAGAAAATCTCAACCCCAGGGAAAGGAGAGCTCTCAGGTTAAAATATGCACAATATTGCCTCATAAATTCAGTACTCTTCCAGATTAATTATGATGGAGTACTCTTAAGATGTCTCGAACGTGAAGATGCAGACAAAGTATTGAAGGAAATCCATAATGGCCTTGTCGATGGGCATTTCGCAGGAAACACCACCGCTCATAAGCTACTGAGTTTTGGTTACTATTGGCCCACCTTGTTCAAAGACGCCCATACCTATGCCAGAAAATGTAAAACTTTCCAAGTAAGCGCCGGTAGGGAGAAGAGAGCGGCAATCCCACTCCAACCAGTAATTGTCTCTAGGCATTTTGAGAAATGGGGGTTAGATATCATAGGAGAAATCACAACAAGATATTCAAAACAACATAAGTACATTCTGACTGCCATTGATTACTTCCCAAAATGGGCAGAGGCTATCCCTTTGACTCATGTAAACAGAAAAGTAGTGATCTGATTCATAGAGCAACAACTAATCACAAGGTTTGGTGTCCCTTTTGTACTAACAACTAATTAAGTACTCTGCAAATTATTACCCACAAGGAAATGGGGTGGTAGAATCGACCAATAAGAACCTAGTAAGGATACTAAAGAAGACGGTTGCGAATAACCAAAGGAATTGGCATAACCTACTCCATAACGCTTTATGGGCTGATAGGGTCACACCCAAAGAAGCCATAGGAAATTCCCCATACTTCCTAGTTCACGGACAGGAAGTTATTCTCCCAAATGGGATTTATCTTCCATCTCTTCAACTAGACCAAGATTCCAACGGGGATCCCTCCTCAGTCATACAACAAAGAATTGATACTATGCTCATGCTATAATAAGAGAGAGAAAAGGATAATTCAAAATTCATAGCTCACCAACATGTAGTGAAAATATGGTTTGACAAGCATAAGGCCAAAGAGAAGGACTTCGAAGTAGGGGACCTAGTCCTAAGGTGGGACAAAGAAAATGAACCAAAAGGGAAGCATTATAAGTTTCGGAATCTGTGGCTTGGACCTTTCCAGGTGGCTAAGAATATTGTGGTTAGCACTTATCGATTGCAGAATTTGAGGGGGGAACCTGATGCCCTAATAGTGAATGGCCAAGCCCTAAATTTTGTTTTTCAATAATTAAAAAAAAAAAAATGTGCGTGTTTTTATGTTTTGTTTGAGTGTTTTCACGATCAAGAAATACTTTTTGTTTTTGTTTTCTTTAGATTTCTGTTTTTTTCATTTCTTTTGAAAGTTGCATTTAGAAAAACAATGGTTGACCTTAATTCATGCGACATAGAGAACTCTGTTCCAAACTCATCGCTCGCATACAACACGAGAAGCATCAAGGATCTTGTGGTTGCTTTGAGGGGTCCTCTTTCTAACCTGTGTAAATGAACAACTTCGGAGAAATGTCAGAAGTGTTTGCTTGGTGGTTTGGAAAGACCTTAAGGAAAAGAAGGAAATATGGAAAGGACAACATGAACCCAGAAGACAAAGCTAGCAAAGGATCCACCCTAACCATCTCACCTTGAAAAATAAACAGACATCATCCTCTCCCACTCGCTCAGAGAATCATGCTGAAATAAAATTTATATTATCAAAAGAGTGAACAGTAGGAGAGGGTATGCTGATATCTTCGTCGGGGCTATAGACGCTCACTGGAAGCGGAGCAAGGTCTTTGATTTTGGGGTGACTCCACTGGGGCTATGGACGCTCGCTGGCAGCGGAGAGACACCAAAGCAAGTGAGTAGAGGTAACTAAAGGCTTCACGCCAATGGATTCTTTGCTAAAAAATTGTAAAAAAGGGCATGAGTCAGGGTTACAGGAAACGAAGGAGGAATAAAGGTTAAAACCCGACGGGCAGACCCGGAAGCATCAACCGAAGAATTTCAAAATGCAAGGGTAAAAGAGGCTCGGATTCAAAACCAGTTAAGTTCTCCGCCTTCTTCTATATCAGTCGAGCCCTGAGGAAGGAATTAGAGATTCTACTTTCGCCTAGTGAATCGCCATTTGTTGAGCACTCAACACACCCTAAAATTCTACGTCAAATTTCACTTTTTGGGTACCACTTGATCTCTTGTGAATGTCTAATTTGATATTAATATGAAAATGCTGCCTTTGCTCGTCTTCTGTTTTTCATTTTAAGTCTTTCAAAGTTGCTCGGGCAAGCGAAAATAATCATGAATTAACAAATACCAACATTTGATTAAAATACCGACAACCAAAATTTTTTCCCACCGCGCTAAAGGAATTCGGCATTGGGAAAGATTAGAGATGAAATTTTTTTCCCAAGAGGACCAAAATAGCCGAGCCCCGACCTCCATCGGCGTCGGCAATCTTAATTATGCAATAGGCGCTACGCAAGAATATCTTCGATAAACGACCCTCATCGGTGTCGGGAAGTTTTGAAGAGAGTAAGCGTCACGCGAGTAAAGGAAGGATATCGTTGATCATCGACTGTCGAAATATTTTCGGCATCGAGGATTTACGAAGGTGTAACCTGCAAAGAAACTACGTGCTTGAAAAAATCCCCGATACTCACCGACATCAGCCGCCTGAGTTTTATGTTACCGCCCACGTCGTGTGTCGAAACCCGTCGGCATCGAAATTTTTCTAAGAAGGATACCAACGGAAACATACGCAAGGTGTCATTGATCCCTGACCTATCCACTGAGAAATGCGACGTGATGGGAGGTTTTAGCTCTAAGATACGCTAGATACGATACATTTAAAAGGTTAATTAATTCTACGATCATGCATTAGTTGATAATTCATGCGTAAACCAAAAGGACCGTTTAAGCCTCCCGATACAATGCATATCCCTCCGCGCCTCCATTGTCAACCAATGTAGAATTTATTTGCAAATATTTGATGGTAAGTTGTTTTGAATTGCATCCATTACTCGTATTAACTGGTTGATACGACTGGTAGGATCTCTCCCATTATATTATTTTGATTCATTGTGTATGAGCTCATTCTGCACACAAATAAGTTAGGAGCACCCAGAGGAGCAAGATGAGCGATCCGGAGAAAGATTCCAAGGTCCAGTGAGTATTAAAACAACATTTTAGCAAGCACTACAGGTATGTACCGGCTTATGGGTGTTTTACACTTCAATTCATATGTTTACGTCCAACGTTACTCTGTACACATGTCTAAAGCATTGTTTTCAGTTGCAGGAACAATCCCTTCGAAGAAACCCACCACCAGGAAATCCCCAAGGGTGCCAAAGCTACAAGAACCAGAAGCGGGAGAAGGTTCCTCCCCAGCAGTCACAAGGCAATTAGAATTCGCTCCAAAGCCAGTGCCCATCATCAAGATAGCCACCAAGAAGGCCTTTGTCCAACCCCTGGCCTTTGGAGAGACAAAGGTGAACATCGAGACCAAAACAGTATTCCCTCGCTGGGAAGAACTGTTTTAGAAAATCAAGGAGGAGGAAACCCTCGAGTATGCCCCACACAACGATCTTGATACGAGAAAAAAAAACGATGTAGTTCTCCCGAATGTCCACAAGGCTAATTTTCACATGGTGGCAAGTAGGACTCCGGTATTTCCCTTCATCGAACTCTTGAAATTGCTTATTGATCACAATGATGCACATAGGTGTTTAATTAGCGACGACAATGGCGGATGTGTCGGGGTTTTCCGCCCAGTAGAATTTCAGATTTAGTACAAGCTCAAGGAGTTGGAGGAACGTTTAAGCACTGAATTTGTTTTGGGTTTCTATCAGAAGCACAAAACTAGAAAGATTATGGCGTCCTGGTGGAGAGAGGATAAAAATTTCACCAATTGGACCTCCTGCTGGTACCCAACGACCAACCTGAGAGAGACTTACATCTATCTAATGGCCCTCCTCTGTCGATTACATGGGGAGAAAGACTGCACCAGGTTTTCAGAGGCATGGATGCCTCTGGCTTATACCATAGCCATTTCTAGAATAGTTTTTAACTGGGGTGAAATCATCTCCAAACAACTGATAACTTGCATACGACAAGATCATACACTGAAAGAGGGGGAAGCCCTTTCCTTCTACATGGCCTCATATTTGCTGGATGTCGTCTGTGCCAAGAACGTCTTTGTTGGAATGAACTTAAGATGGAATTCCTCTGAGATCCTGGTCCATGTATACTTCGGCATCTTATGGGAAAACAGGTACAAGAAATCTTATTCTCTTATTTGTGACCATTTTATTGCATGCATTTATTCTTTGTTGTTCAATAAAGAGTGCCCAAGGATGTCGGATGCAGCCAAAAGGGTTGTATCAAAAGTGGGTCACTGGTATATAGATGAGCGCGAGACCTACATCAGGGTTTTCAGCGCCATAGGGGCACCCCATCTGTTACCTATATATGTCCACGATCGACTAGTATTAGTGGAAATTTGTTATCAGACCATTTTGCAAGGCTACAATGCCACTTTAGTGACGGACAAGAAGGAGGCCTTCATACCTTATGGGTTTCATATTGTCTTCTACATGGTCAAAGAAACCACGCAGGCCAAGCAAGAATGGTTAAGTCAATTGGAATTTTGATTCCGGACTGGTCATTTCTGCAAGCACGATCCCAATAGCCTCGTCCTTAAACATGCATCATAGGTATCATCTTGTTGGCCTTATGCCCATGACCGGTTTGAGGATGAAATTTTCACCAAAAATGCTCAAGACTGGGATGAGGTGGTGGCAAGGATGGTTGATCCTAAAGAAACCAGATTCAAGGCCATGAGTTGGGAGGAGAAAACAATGGCCTTGGAAAAATCATCTCAAGAGCTCTTCAGGGCTAGAGAAGAAAGAATAGCATCTGAACCAGTCGAAGCGGTGGAAGCCCCTCAAGAAGACATCCAAATAGTAGATATTTCCCAGGTAACCCTGGCATAGAACAAGAATTTCCCCAATGTTCAGAATGAGCAGGAGAGAGGGACGCTTATGTTTGAACACGCCTTACAAATGATCAATCTGATGCGGGATATCCTGGACCCCATCAGGTTTCCAAGGCTTCCGACTGATAGCCAAGAAGAAATCTTGGCGGAGCCAAGTGGCCCCGATTTCATAAACCTTGATAACACCAACGGGTTAGATGACCCTGAATCCACAACACCACCGACCAATTCGTTGACAGGCGCGATGACTCAACCAGAGATAGACCGGGTAGCAATAGAAACAAGTTTGCCTAACCCTCTGACCGAGTTCATCAATGTATACAGTGATGATGAGATCCTAGAAGCATCTCAAAAGACCTCTATGCGTGTCCAAGAAGAAAAGGGACCTAAGAAGGATTCTTCTTCTGAGCTTGAGGTCCAAACCCATGAGGTCCCACAAAAGGAAACAAAATCCAAAAGTGGCCTCGAAACAAAGGGACCTGATGCATCGGAAACCGGAGTAGATAATCCAAAGGAAGAGCCTGAACTGGATGAGTCAAAGGAAGGATCCTCACAAAAGGAAATCAACAATTCAACGACCAATGAGAAAGTAAGTAACAATTTCCTTGCGCGACGTCTCTACTCCGCTCAATACTCAGGTCCCTGACAAGCGACAGGTAGAGGCTGAGCCCTCAGAACACAACGAGGGAGTTCAGGAACATGACCTTGAACAAGTATACACCACTGGTAACATGGGAAACACACTCACATGGGGTGATCAATAGATACCTGAGCTAGTAGACGAGGTAGAAAATATCTATGCGATCTCTTACGATCGAAAAAGAAAGGCCACCATCAAAAGAACCACGAAGAAGAGGAGGATCATGTTGGACCTCTCCATCCTCATCACTACAGAGGATATTTTATAAACGTCGTTGATTCCCTAACGTCGGATCTTCTAGATGTAGGGATGGCACTCTTATATGCCACCCTGGACAGGGCTACGAGATGAAAAAGAGTTGGCTGCTGCCTAGAAAGAACTAGAACATTTACACCACCTGGATGAGTACTACCAGGGAGCCACCCAGACTGTAGTATATCTGAGAAGCAAGTTCAAAGAAGATTACAAACAATTCACAAAAGAGTGGCACCTTTTTACAACAAAGATAGATGAGTTCCAAGAGGACACTCTCATGGTGCTCGCAACATTCAAGGACATGGAGCGATGGTATGAAAGGGTGCAAAAATAAGTACAAAGACTTGAGTACATTGATGCAGTCCACTAGGGTCGAGACAAAGAAGAACATGACATCTAGATGTTAGGAAAAATAATTCTTAATCGCATGAAGCGATCGACCGATTATTGGGCTAAGATGTCTCAGCACCCACGTCGAGAAATTCAAAAGAAATGGGTCAGATGCGAGAAACACTGGGGAAAATTCAACAAAGCAATGAAGGATATCGAACTCCCTAGTTTCGGCACCCTCGACAACTTTGTCGACTTGTGAGACATAGTCGAGTCACATGCCAAGAAAGATTCATTGTAGTCCGAAGAGCTCGTGAAGATGACTGATGTGGTACTAGGGCAAGTGCAACGATTTATGGACCATCCGATTAGAGCTCGAACTCTGCTACATCAATTAAACTCCAGTCTAGAAAAGTACCAGACACATGCGATGGAAATCAGATGGATAGATGCGGCTCCGATGGAGCAACATGAGTTCCCATGGACTCAAACCTACGGAGAACTGTTTATCAATTGGTCCGAGTATGATAAAATTCATCCTTTCAAAGAACTATCTTGAGTTGATTATTAAAGAAACTGTTAGAAGATGATGCCATGTGGAGTATTTTTCTTTACTTAAACTGCACTTAGGCATTGTTTTTAGTTGAAATTTAGATTATAAATAAAGACATCGACCAATTAGTTAAGGGTCGATGGTTGTTGCAAGAACTCTTTAATCTTTTTGCTTGTTAAGAATTATTTTGAAGCTGCTTGGAATTGAGAAGTTCTTTTGGACCAAAGACAAGTTATTTTCATCAACTACATGTGTGATTTGATGTGGAGAAGAACCATTTCCTATCTTGTTTCATGAATGATGTTGTAATGAGTAAGAGAAATTAATTTTGTTGTCAAGTTATCTAGTGCAATGTTGTTTTGTTCTTTGCTTTAATGATGAATATGAATCGTTGTGTTATTATGTGATGAAAGGTTATGGTAGATGAATTATTTTGCTTGCCATTATCTTATTTGCATATGTGTTTTCTTTCTGGTAGTTAGTATCTCAGACAGTAATTGGATTCTCACATGGTTAATGTATTAGTACTAGGCCCGTGGTATAAAATTGTCGTCTGCATGCTTGAGCAACGGGTTATCCCAAGTTCAACCTCTTCCCCTTAGTTAAGATTAATTCCATTTGTGTTGCCAAGTTGGTTTATACCAGCTTACATCTCATATCGGTCCCACCCAAGAGAAAATATACAAAAGAGAATATTCCAAACTGAAGTAAGATCCTTTCCAAGAAAATGTAAAGCCCATTGATAATTTGGCTGGATCTCAAGATCTGAAGAACCATTCCACTATTAAACGCTGCAGAGTCTAATTGGGCCTCGGTGGTGGGTTTGGTTCCTACTGTTGAGTCAAGGGATTTAAGACCCATCATTAGGACCAACTACCACAAAGGCTTTAAAATGTGAGAAATACTTTAAGTTATTAATTGATGATTATACAAGAATGAATGCAGTTTTCTTTCTCAAGAATAAGTCAAAATCTTTTGGAAACTTCAAGATCTATAAGGAAATGGTTGAAAATGAAATGGATTCAAAAATAAAATGATTGAGATCTGATAATGGAGGATATTTCACTTCAAAGGAATTTATGGACTACTGCAGCAGTCATGGAATAAAAAGGAAATTATTCGTTGCTAGGAAACCTCAACATAATGGAGTTGTTGAAAGAAAGAACATGAAATTACAGGAAATGGCTCAAACAATGCTAATGGATTCCAAATTGACATATATTTTTTGGACACGGGAAGTGCATATAACAGTTCACATTCAAAACAGAGTAATGCTTAAAAACAACACAGACAAAATTCTCTACGAGCTATGGAAAGGAAGACCAACAAATTTGAATCACTTTAGATTTTTTGGAAGAAAATTCTACATCAAAAGAGAAGATGGAAGAATGAGAAAGTTTGACTCTCGTGTGGACAAAGGATTACTTGTTTTTTACTCAAGTACAAGGAAAGCATACAAGTGTTACAAACTAAGATTGAACAAAGTTGTGGAAAGCATCAACGTAACAATTCATGAAACAAGTAGACAAGAATTAAAGGAAGAAGAAAATGAATCAATGGAATATATTTACAAAGAAGAAACAAAAGATGAAAAATAAGGGGAAGATGAAGAGGATCCAACAGAAGTAGAATAACAAGTTCAGTAAGTGCCTCCAAAGACACCTACCAGACAAGTACAGAAGGATCATCCTCCATATCATATTATTGGAAACAAAGATGTAGGAGTTGACACTAGAAGAATAATGTGTTCACCAGAACAAACGTACCTAGCACTCTGTTATCAGGCTAATTGTTAAGTGCGGACACAAATCAATCCCCCTAGATTCACTATGAAACTAGTACAAAACAAGACAATACACTACTCTTTCCTTAGATTTCAATTATCAAATGAGAAATGGATCTAGAACATACCTTTTAAATATTGAAGATCAGACTTTGCCAATGCAATCCAAGCTTCGTCATGAGGCTTATGGAGAAATATATGAAAATAAACACAAGCCAACGAAGATAAGAATAACAGAGTCTATTTGATATGAAACTATGTACGTGATCAAGGAATCATACAACATGGACAAATAACATCCATATAGGAAATAAAAGTATATATGTATTAAAGAATGTGGAAGAAAGATACAACCAGATGCATTGATGTTGTCAGGTTCCTTCCAACAATCCCTTGCTTCCCACACACATCTTTCTCCAAGGATTCTGAGACCATGGATCTAATAACTACTCACAATTTATCTTGACAAAGCAAAGCTCAAAGCCAATATACAATCTCCAAAGAATCCAAACTACAAAAGCCAAGCTCAATCCAACTCACTTTCTCCATGAGAGCTCCTCTCATTTTATAAGCTGAAGAGGATAAGGTAAGGAGGTTAGGATGATCCCACTAAATCATGAAAGTGAGTAAGATCCAAACCATTCGGAGGCCACCTGACATTAGAATCTTCTCCTTCTAGAAGCATCGAGAAGATGCTCGTTTTTCCCATGTACAGTAATTTCTGCACCATAGCTATAGAGAAACCTGTGGAAACTCCACAACCTAGCTATAGAGAAAGGTGCAAAAATCGAGCGTTTTCATAGCCTATGTATAGTGAAACCTGCGGAAATCTTCCTTAATAGGGTTTTTACAAAGGAAAATACAACTTCTTCTCTCAGCAAAAGTTCTTCTCCCTTCTTTCTTCAGGAATTCAGGCCACTGACCCCTCTGAAGGCAACAGATAGGTTTACATCATTAACGGTCATAGGAATGACGAAAATAATGTATAACAGAGAGCCCCCCAAAGTATGAAGTTAGAACAAAGTGATAGTTGAAATAATTTTTCGAGTGTGTGTAGGGAACAAGGAACATGTCGGTTGGAAACCTGCCAACAAACAAGGAAATATAGTACAATAACATATCATCACTAAGGTAGGCATTCCCATACTCATAATACAAATGAATCAAAGCATAAATGTCATCATGCAAAGATCCATGTCGAGTAACACATGTCATGGCCACCAAACATACACCATCGATCCATGCCATTATGACTCAAATCTGAACATAGCCACCAAAAATAAACTGTGGATATAGGTGTTAAAGACTCAAATTTGAACATAGCGACAAGAAATACAATGTGGATCTATGAAACACTACAATATGAACATACTCCAACGCAACCTGAATCTATTAGAAAAGACTCAGGGTCTTCATCTCCACCACTCTATAGCACGAATCTAGCCATGTGATTATAGGTGTTGAAGTCAAACATGGTAGAAACCACTTGATTACCGATCATTAATAAATATCGATAACAAGTGTGAGGGAAATCACCATTAATTTCAATGACTTCCAAGGTACTCTAATACAATCCAATGAATGTGAATTAATGAGCTGAAGTCAAACACTCGGTGAAATCTCTTGATCAGGGGTCAATAATGAAAAACCATTGTCGAAAGCGAGGAAACCTGCCATTGAGGCATGTAAGTTCCAAGGTACCAATGACTTTCTAAGTCTAATTCCTGGATAATGAGTTGAAGTCAACATGAAAAGACTCATCACAGAAGGGCCTTAATGTATCCCCCATCAATGACACGAAACGGGTAACAAGATTTGAAGTAGATTAGAGTAACAAGTTATTTAGGACTGACTCAAGGATGGTCGACGCAATAGAAGGCTTAAGGACTGCAGAAATGGTCGACGCAATAGAAGGATTTCCAGGTTGAACTTCTCTTTGAACATATTGACGACACGACAACTGTCTTGGAAATACTAACTCAACAACAAGGATCACAAACCAAAGGGTAATCATATAAAGGAGTATAATTAAGAGACAAGCGGATTTTCCAATCTAGGCACAAAGCAAGTGAAAGGGTGTCATGTTCAAAAGTGACTCTTCCATAGAATACAGGTTTAAACACATTTCTTTCCAAATTCTCCCCCCACCATTTCTGGCGAGTACTTCTTTATTTTTACACAAGCTTGAGGAGGATAACATATGGTTGAACTGTAAGCTCATACTTTGGATGAGTCCTTCAGAGTATATTTAATGAACCCTAGGAAGGATTGGTTCGGTCCCATATGGGCCTTTTGATGTTTGTTTTACGAGTCCAAAGAAAGAAAACTCATGGGTTTTTCATGTTTAGAGAGTCTGAAAAACACTTAAAGAAAACTCTGGTCCCATATGGGCCTTTCAATGTTTGTTTAACGAGTCCAAGGAGAGAAAACTTGGGGGGTTTTCATGTTTAGAGAGTCTGAAAAACACTTAAAGAGAACTCTCTCAGTTCCTTTTTTGTAAATTAGTTCGACGAGACCAAAAAAGTGATAACCTACCACCCATCAACATTTTCTTCAAATACTTTTATGAGCGTGAAAAGAACAAGGTCTCTCGGCAATCTTTTCATGTTTAGAAAGTCTAAAAAGAGCTTAAAGGGAACTCCAATGGGTTCATTTTCATATAACCTTTACGAGTCCGAAAAATAATAAAAGTATACTCAGTTACATTCTCACGTATTTGTGAGCACGAAAAAGAACAGAGACTAAGATCAGTAACTTATTCTCATGTATTTACGAGCATGAGAAAGAACAAAGACTAAGCTCAGGATTGTTTTCATTTTTACGCAAGGTTAAAACAAAACAAAACTATGCTTGGGATAGATTTTATTTTTACACAAGCTTAAAACTAGCCAAAACTACGCTTGGACCTCGTTTCAACTTTACACAAGCTTGAACTAGAGAAAACTATGCTTGGTCCTGGTTTCAATTTTACACAAGCTTGAACCAGAGGAAACTANGCTTGAGGTAGGTGGTTTCATTTTTACAAAATCTTGAACCATAGAAAACTATGCTTGAACTTCCCAACGCATTATTTAGGGATGGTTGGTACTTAGCCCCCAACTTAAGAAGCTAACGACTTCACTTCAACATGAAGTCCAGAGGCTAGAAGCAATGCCCCCCAAGCTTCGTTTCATCCAACGACATAAGCGGATGAGATGAAGCTTCAAATACTATACGTAGGACTTGACCCAAATGGAGAGAGGAAAGTTGCTTCATTTTTTAACGAGCTTGACACATGAGAAGAAATATGCTCGTGACTCGAGGTATAACCTCCAGACCACTATTTCATTTTTTAATGAGCTTGACACAGAAATGGGAACTATGCTCGTAAGATCTGTTTCATTTTTTAACAAGGTTTCTACATAGACACGAAAACTATTCTCAGAATTAGTTTCATTTTTTGATGAGCTTGAAATGAGAAAACCATGCTCAAGGTTGGTTTCATTTTTTCATGAGCTTGAAATCAGAAAACCATGCTCAAACTCTCTGTTTCATTTTTTAACGATCTCGAAATCAGAAAATCATGCTCAAGGCTGGTTTTATTTTTTAATGAGCTTGAAATCAGAAAACCATGCTCAACGTTGGTTTCATTTTTTAATGATCTTGAAATCAAAAAACAATGCTCAAATATGGGTTCATTTTTTAATGATCTTGAAATCAAAAAACCATGCTTAATGCTAGTCTTCTTGATCATGGATTCCAAGAGGACAATGCTCTGGGAGGACACCAGGTCAAGGGACAAAAATCGGTCATGGCTTCCAAGAGATCTTCACTGGATGGAAGAGACACACTCTGGAAGGACACCATGTCGAGGGTCGCGATAGGGGTAAAGAGATCAAGCTCTAAAAACCCTATCGAATATATCACCATGTCAACTACCGGATCTAATTCATAAGAGACTAAGATTATAGTGAGAGACTCATCTTCATCAGCAGTTGAAGGCATGGGAGACAACGCCACGTAATTAACCTGTGGCGGGGGTTATACTGTCTGCATATAAGAACCATTTAGGGAGGTCATCCAGTCAGGACTGATGAATGAAAGTTGATTAATAGTCACAATTATTCCATTGTGAGGGAAATATATCACATGAAAAAGAGTGGACACAATAGATTTCATGGCATAGACTTAATCTCGCCCAAGCAGTAAAGCGAAATCCAAGGGATCTTGGACTACCATAACATCAATAAAGACAATTTTCCTGCCCAAAGTTACAGGAAACTGAGGAAGGGTCCCTGAAGGTTGACTGGTTCTTGTGTTAAAAGCTAACAGATTCTGCGTAATCAGTGCAAGTTGAGGACAACTCAAAGCTTGCCAAGAAATAGAGGACAAAATACTAATGGAGGCACCTTCATCTATCAACGTCTGAGGAGCATCCCGACCACAAACCTGTACTATAATCTGGAAATAAATGTGAGAGGGAAGACGAGGTCCAGTTAGCACAACCCAATTAAAAAGGACTACCTCATTACTTGGAGGAGGTTCCACGGGATAAGAAGGAATGGCCTCTGACACGGTAGATTTTGTATCAACGAGAAAAACATGGGTAGTATCTAGTTTACTCTCTAACGGGAGAGTAGGATCGACTGATAATGACATCAAATCGACTACTTGGGTTTCATTCTCCAAGGGGGGAATGGGGTCGATAGGTGGAAGCAGATCGACTTCTTGGGTTTCACTCTCTGGTGGGAGAGTGGGATTGACCGAGGATGGTATCAGATCAACCAATTTTCCAATTGGTTCAACTAAGGACGTGACCAGATTGACTACATGATCAACGAAACTGACTGATGAAGGGTCCGGATCAATCATTCCATCAACTACAGGTGGGTCGAGAGTAAGCTTGCAATAAGTAGTTAGAATTCGGGGCTGTGAAACAAATATCTTCCAGTAATTCTGAGGCTTCATCCATACGAGGGCAAAGGTGAGTTATATGGCCCCCTTTGCATAACATACACGGGAACTTGACTATATTTTTCTTCTTCCTAACAATATCTTGACTAGTTGACGGGAGGTCATCAACATGTTGTTCAGAGGTTGACAACATGAGTTGGTGAGGGTATGTAGACCATGCTTATATAACCTTGGATAGACCAGGGCAATCCTTAAGAATATGGCTACCCTTACAAAGATTTCAAAGGTACTGGGCTTACGGGTTGTTTGGGTGATCTTGGTATCATCAACACTCCCAACATGATTATCAGTAACTGGTTATTTTCCAACATGTCTGGTAGTGGTTGAAAGTTTGGACCCTTGCTTATTTTTCTTCTTCTTATTCTTCCTTTTCTTCTTCTTCTTATCCACCGAGTTACTAGCTTTAGAGTTTTCACTCGACGAAGAAGATGAAATGGAAGAAGACCTTGCAAGTGAAGAAGGTGAAGAAGATTTTACTGGTAAAGAAGGTGAAGGATCAACATGAGGTTGATGTTCTTGGGGGAAAGTGCTTACAATAGAAGCACTAGCTCTATTCGGGATTACCTTAGTGGAAAACAACCATACCGGTAATCTAATTATGAGACCTGAAAGGATCAAAGTAGTGATGTTAGGAGGACCAATGTTTCTGTAAGAAGGAAAAATAAAAGGTTCCCCTGGAAAAGGGGTTCCTTCATTAGTCATTCTAGGAACTGACGCCATTAAATAAATATCCAACCTAGAGTATGCTAGGGAGAACAAACAACACACGCTAAAAATCTAGGAAGCAAACAAAACTTTCTCACAATGAATGCACTAGTTGGTGATGAAATCCAACGTTGTGGGATCAAAGTAAGAAAGGGATGAGATAGAGTGGGTGGAAAAGTTACGTTGACGACCTGCTTAATGGACTTACA
>SNQJ01S0077503.1:19398-39948 GCA_010110895.2 Picea sitchensis | reverse complement strand
TTTTAAGAAGTAAATTGAAACAAAACTTCATAACATAATATTGACTTTTATAACAACAACTTCAGTAACTTGGATTTATCAATAAATATTAAATGATTTCATGACAGAAAGAAATAAATACATAACTTAACAAGTACCTGGATATGATGCTAATTTTTGTTGCCTCTTTGCTTTGTTGTTGCCTTTCTGTTCCCTGCTACACAGATCAACCCTGCCACAAATAGGAAAATAACTACCCAAAACTATTGTCCTCCCTGCCAACTAGGAAAACTACCTAGCTCTAGGATATCTACGGATATCCTGGCCCTCCGTTCCCAAAACCTCCAACAACTCGGTGCCTCCCCTGATCAAAAGCCACAATCCAGCGCACTCTATTCCTTGCTCCCAGCAAGCCAACAGTCCACAGAGAATACAACAGGCTCCCAGCCAATACCACAGTGCACAACAAATACCACAGTGCACAACAAATACCACAGTGCATAGAAATTCTGCTCACGGTAATATGCAATGGTTCTCGGCCAATACAACTGGCTCAACAATACAGTCCGCAACATCCATCCCCCTCCGAATGGTGTGCACATCCCCCTCTTCCCGTCCCTTATTCCTCCCTTCCGACTCACGCAATTACTCCACAACCACCCCCCATCCTCCGTCCTTCGTCCCTCCATTAATATTTTTTATCATCTCGGGATTTCTGGGCTCCTCGCCCTGCATACGCCACCATTTTATAACATTTTCATTGATCTTTAAATTGTAATTCTCAGGTCATTAAATGTAGTCAACAGTTAATTTATTATTTTGTTAACTGCAATTATCCCTTAATTAAATCTTACTTAATAATCTTTAACCATTTATCAATTTAGGGTCGTTACAATACTACCTCCAACCTCTCTTCCTTGGAACATATAGTGCTACAACTCTAAGCCTACTTACCCCGAGTTGACAATTTAATTGAGGGTTTTTAGTGTATTTTTAGTGTATATAGAACAACCATCATTTTTTGTGCCGTTGTCGGGGAGTTGTCTCAAGGTAGGAAGTAGTTAGGAAATAGATCATTTCTAAACCTTAGCATTAGTTGGTGGCAGGGAAACTTTAAGTCAAGAGGTAAGAACCTGTGCATATGTTATAGCAGGTTCCCCCAAACCCAATGGAAGTTTTTATTTTTGTTTTTCTTTTTCTTTCATGAACAAACTTAGAGACCCAAAAGGTAGATACATTAAATCTAAATAAGACCTTTAAACCAAGGTTCCTTTCGACCTTTTTGGGGGAAGGAGCGTTCCAATCATAAATTCCGCAGACCGATATTGAAAAACATGAACTAACTCAACCCAAAGAGCTAAAGTAGTCTCTGAAAAGACTAAGACAAGGAGCACTATAGAACATAAAATTGAAGTAGCAGTAATCGTGGAACAAAAGGCAAGACCACTCGAGCCTTCTGCAGAACCAAACAATAAAACCTTTTTTTTCTTACCACCATCAGGAGATCCTAACTTTGAATACATCATAGACCTTGAACAGGTGAATACCTTGTTTGGTATTTCAGCCAACATAATTATCTCTCAAATTGACACAGAAACTTTGGCACCAATAACCTCAGCCAACTCGAGTAGAGTCCCAAACACCCTGACACATGCATCCATCACATATATACCCAGGGGGAAGTAACACTTATTAGGAAACCCCAAAGAAGGATGAACCCAACACTCAAGGATATAGTAAAAGAGGAGATCCAAAAGTTATTAAATGTCAGATTTATTTATCCCATCTTCGACAATAAGTGGGTATCCCCACTTGTAGTGGTCCCAAAGAAAGTGACCAGGAAATGGAGAATTTGTGTTGATTTCTGGGAGCTCAACAAAGACACTCTCAAGGATTACTTTCCTCTTCCTTTCATCGACCAAGTTTTGGATAACCTATCTGGAAAGAAGAATTTCTCCTTTTTAGATGGATATAGGAGGTACAATCAAATTCCCATAGCACCCGAGGATCAGGACAAGACAACCTTTACTTGTCCTTGGGGAACCTATTCCTATAGGGTTTTACCATTTGGATTGTGTAATTCTCTTGCTACATTTCAATGAGCAGTACTAGAGATATTTGTTGATCTTATTCATGATTGTGTGGAGGTCTACATGGATGACTTCACAGTTTATGGAAACACTTACCAGGAAGCCTTATATAACTTAGAAAAATTCCTTATCAGATGCCAAGAAATGAACCTATCTCTAAGTCATGAAAAATATAAAATGTTCTAAACTGAAGGAGTGGTTCTAGGACATCATNTCCCCCCAAAAAATCAGAAAGAGGTGAGAAGCTTTCTTGGACATGCCGGATACTACCGACGGTTTATTGAAAATTTTACAAAGATGGTTGCACCCATGTTTGGATTGTTAATAAAGGATGTTGATTTTGTTTGGACTGAGCAATGTTAGACTGCCTTTGAAGCCCTGAAAGCTAAGTTGTCTGTGGCACCAATTCTTAGAGGGACCAACTGGACTCTCCCATTTCACATATCTTCTGATGCCTACGACACCGCAATAGGAGGATTATTAGGGAAGAAAGAGGACCAACAGTCCTATGCCATTTATTTCGTGAGCAAGAACTTGTCCCCTACTGAGCTAAACTACATAGTTATCGAGAAGGAATTCTTGGAAGTAGTTCATGCTATCAATAATTTTTGTCATTACATTATATGTTACGAATTCTTTGTACATACATACGATTACGCCATTAGATTTATCATGAATAAACCCATAACTAATGGCCGAGTGACTAGGTGGCTCCTGCTATTGAAAGAATTTAACATCATTGTTCTTGCCCGACCTGGAAAGGAGAATTTGGTAGCTAATTTTCTTTCACGAATAAAAAATGAGGATGATAATATTCCTATAGATGATAGTTTCCCAGATGAGCACCTTTGTTCCCTCTCTGTAAATACCCCGTGGTTTGCGGATATGGAAAAATATCTGGCTACTAGGAAGTTACCGTCTCATTTTTCACCTCATGAAAAGCGTAAAATTATCACGCAAAGTGTTAATTACTCTTGGGTTGGCCATGACCTTTTTATTACAGGTCCTAATTTGATTATTTGTAGATGTGTCTGAGAGGATGAGGTAGCAGAAATACTACGAAGTTGTCATGATGGACCATGTGGTGGCCATTTTTCTGACAAACGTACAACATATAAGGTGTTACATCCAAGTTACTATTGGCCTATCATTTTCAAAGATGTTGCCAAGTATGTGAGGAGTTGTGATATTTTCCAAAGGATAGGAAGACGTATGTCAGCTGACGAAATTCCCTTGCATGCCCAAGTTATGATAGAACCTTTCGAAAAATGGGCCCTTGACTTTGTAGGACCAATTTCTCCCATGTACAGTAAAAATAACTATATTTTGGTTTGTATAGACTATGTCACCAGGTGGGTAGAGGAAAAAACCCTAGTTAGGGATACAAAAAAGTATGTTGTCGAATTCATTTATGAAGACATCTTAACCTTATTTGGTGTCCCTCTTGAAATTGTTACAGACCAGGGAACTATTTTCACTTCCAATATGATGAGAGTGCTAACATAGAAATATGGGATTAAACACTGTAAATCTTCTCCATACCACCTGCAAGATAATGGTCAGGTAGAATCTACAAACAAAGTTTTGGAAGCTATCTTGACCAATACTGTTCAATTACATCACCAAGATTGGGATGATAGGCTTCCATAGGCTTTGTGGACTTACTGGAACACCTGGAGAAACACCATTGGGAATACCCCTTATGAGCTAGTGTATGGGAAACAAGTACTTCTACCAATAGAATTCCAAGTAAGGACCTTCCGTATTGCCACAGAATTGGGATTAAAATTAGACGAGGCTCAGAAACAACAAGCCCTATAATTGAATGAGTTGGATGAGATCAGGCAAGATGCCATCCAACGAACAATATTAGTCCAAAACTAGAGGAGCAAGTGGCATGACAAGTTTATTAAGAATAAACACTTCCAACCTGGTGATTGGGCTCTGTTGTTTGATTCTCAATTTAAAACCTTCAAAGGAAAACTCACTACCCGATGGTTGGGTCCTTACGAGGTAGTCACTGTATATGACAATGGAGCTTTGAAAATCAAAACAATTGAAGATGGACAAGTCTCCTTTGTAGTAAATGGACACCGACTCAAATTTTATCATAAGACCATTTCCAAAGATGATTTTCTATAGTTCATGTCAACTGAAAAGGCACTGGCCTTAGTATATGGGGAAGTCCCCCCTCGTTCTTGAATGTTTTCTAAATTTTCTACTATACATATGTAAATAATTTTGAATTTTGTTGATAAGCAATTCTAGAGATTTCTGTACGTATTTATTTCACCAGGAGTAGACAGTTTCAAGGAAATATAAAAGAAGGATTTTTGTTCAAAATGTTTCTATATTTGAACCTTGTTGTCTGCTAAGCATCAAATGAATAATGACTTGTTGTAATTAGCCATATTTTTGCAAAGATTTTCATCTTCTTTTTTCTTAAGGCATTCTAAAAAAGCAGTTGCTATTGAAAATCTTCACCACTATGTAAGAAAGTGATACCGTAACCATCAAGATTAGAGGTCTCTCATACAGTTTTCCAAAGAAACCTTAGTAAGTGAGTAAAGTATCTTTGTTAAAAAGTAACAAGGAAATCTGATTAGCGGTTAGAAATGGAAACATCACAATAACTACAATAGAAGAAAGTGAGTTGAGCCTAGAGATACCTTTTTGTTCTTTCTCAATGGTACCATCCACAGTACACTAAATAGATTTATTATATCATATCTTTAGATAGGCCATGTCCACTTAATTACCCCTTACATCAGGACAATCACTAAGGAATATAACGGAAATTCAACCTCTAACATAAATACCATCCCAATTAATAAAAAAAAAAAAAAAAAAAAAGTTGTTTTCTGGATTTGTACCTTACCACCTTCTTGCATATTATTTATTTTTTGTCAGATTACCATCCCAATTAATAAAAAAAAAAAAAAAAAAAGTTGTTTTCATAGTTGTACCCCCACCTTCTTGCATAAATAAATATTATACTAAAATATTAAAAGAAGGAGGGCCAGTCTCTAAGGGTGTAAGAGGCTAACCTATTGGGATACTGAACAAGTCTGTTGACAGTGGGTACCGGCCTCTGGTATGACTAGGTAAACCCGTTGGAGTACCGAACATGATTTCTGGTAGCGGGGCATTCTACCTAGCGAGGATGGTAATCTGACAAAAAATAAATAATAAATTTAAACTTGTCCTGATGTATGACATTACTTGTAGACAAAGTTGACATGGAGTATGTATGGGTAAGATAAGGTTAATGAACTCCATAAAATTTCCATTGGGAGCTAACTTTCATACTATCTTGAAACTCTCTCGCCTATCTCTTCTTATTTATATGTAGAATGTTCTATCCTATAGGTGGGGCCATCTTCTAACCGTCTCGTTAGACCAATCTATGAAATTTATCTCTACACTTAACAAACTATAAATCTTCGACGATTGGGAGAACTGACTGGTTTCCTATATTTTAGATTGTGAGGTGTCACAATACTTAGGTGTGGGGGAGGGGTTCATGAGTTGACAAATTATCATTTCCTAGAGAATTAAATCTTTGTAAAAATTCATGTATTGTTTTCATGACACAGGTTATTACATCAACAATCGTTTTATTTTTGAAATGCTAATCTCCTATGTTCTATAAATTGTTGTACATATCCTTAACACACCACTTTATTGGTTTATTTTTGTTACAGGTTGTTCATTGCAGGATTGAAATTACATGCCTTATGCGAGTGGATTGAGCAAGCATGGTGGAAAAATCAATAATAATATAAAAAATTTCCTCTGCTCTTAATCACTATGGTTGTCAAAACCATTCCAAGATTGTAGGCTATCCATTACAGGAGGTAAAAATGCATTTATCATAGAGGTACCATATGGAGTGTCGTATGAAGTGTTATATGAGGTGTTGTATGAGGTTCCGAACAAAGTTCCATATGACAATATACACCCATAACTGTCCACAATTTCAGGTAACCAGGAATCAATGACATTTAATTGAATTAGTTTATGGCAATCAAGATTGAAGATGCAAACCTTAGACATTTTCATGATCAAATGTCCAAGTCAAAAGTCTTGGACATTGATCTAACTTCGTATCATTAATATTGTCCCCAAAAACAAGCCTTCAAATTCAAATTTTCTCACACATGGCAACTCGTGCGTGCATGTGTGAAACCAATTCCACCCTAGGCGCATTAAAAAATGGAATTGAGTTATCCTATTATTCCAATTCACCTATGCCATTTGCATTCGCCCCTATTTTAAAACGTGCTCATCCTCTGTTTGTTTGTTCCTCCGTTCAAATTGTGCTCGGCCTCTGTTCAAATCGTGCCATTCCTTGGCCCGATCAAACCCTTTCTTGGTGAATTTTTCCTTCTGACCATTCCTTCACATCATCACGATGCCCAAAAGGTATGATCCCTCTTCCTATGCATACCTTTTCGCCATCCCTGATTTTGAACAATGCAGGGAGGTATTTTTGTGCGCAGGCTGGGGGTCATTTTTATCCCACTTGTAGGGCCACGACGATGGCATATCAATGAAATTTTCCCTCGTTTTTGATGGGAAGACAACGCAAGTGGGGTATCTCACCTTTGGGGTTTCATAGGAATCCATAGCTGCAGCCACGAAGCTTCCAAGAGTGGGAGATAGATGGTTTAAAAACCACCATCTGCTGCGATCAAGCTATAACAGGGTTTTTAAACCATAATTTCATAACATCTTTGAAGCTAAAGGATACTCCAAGGAGTGGATAAAAGAGGATCTGATCAACCCTCTCATAGTAATCACCAGGTTGATCACATCTAAAGGTAGATATTCCACCTTTAAAGCCTGTCACTTTCGATTGTTAACTCACTTTTAGTTCAATAAACCATTGAATTTTCCCTTCTACCTTTTAAAGAGCTTGGAGAAGATGTCCCCTCAAGTGAGGAAGAATGTAACCAACCCCCACAACAACCTATTTCATGATGTCCTGATCAAACTCCTTGTTTTAGCTGAATTAGAAAAATAGGAGCAAACTTGGGATATGTTCATTTATCAATTTGCAAACCCTCACTTGACAATCAAGACCAACAAAAAGACACTGGATCGAAGGAATATTTCTCCATCCAAACCCCACTCTCCAAAGACTCCAAACCCTCCTGCACAAGCCATTTATTTACCGGAACAAAAATTCAAGAATCTTGTTGAAGCTCCTGCATCCTCATCAGGAAAAAAGACCAAGAAGCCTATTGTTAACCCCCCGATGCCTTCAATATCTCTTGATCCTACACCCAAAAATCTCCAAGAAGTAATTCAGCAAGACTTTCCTACCATTTCCACAAATAGGAGAGGATCTAATCGATTTAATAGAGGGCCCTTTCGAAAGAGTATCCAGAGCACAAGATGAAAACCTTATGCAAAAACCCTGACTACTTCGGACCCTATCCAAGTATCCTCCGATCTCAAAAGACCTCACAAAATACTTAGGGAAGTGTCTGTAGATGAGTTGGAGCCTCATAGGAAGAAAAAATCCGAACCTACTTCTCCTCATCAACCTCCTATTACTCCTACCTCATAGATGCCTACCCTAGATCCTAAGAATGACAAATACTCTACATCTTTTGAAGGATCTAAGCCTTCGTCTGAGATAACTGATCCTGCTCCAGCTATTGAGAAGCTACAAAAAAAGAATTTTCAACTTTTGCAATAGTTGGAATATAGGAAGACTATGGACACACATCTTCACCATGATAATGCAGTCTTGCAAGAAAAGGTGAATTCCCTTCAAAGGTTGGTTGATGAGATGACAAAATCCAACCGCAACCTCAGGGCAAAATTAAAGCAACACAAGAGGCACAAGACCAAATCTTCACGGCAAGAATGAGAAGCTTCTAAAGTTGATCCTCCTCAGCAAGCTTAGTCATGAGGGGAAATTTATTTTTGTTTGCATTGGGACCTGCAAAATCTTAGGTGTGGGGGTAATGTTGGGCCTGTTATATGATTGATTTAATGACGTTAATTAGATCCTTTTTGGGTCGAATATGTATTTGTGTTTTTCTGTTTTGAAGAGTTTTGAAGAGTTTTTGTGTCAAATCTTTATGATTCATACCAGGGAAAAATCACAGCTCGTTTTTTCATCCGACACTCCGTCCAGTACTCCATCCGGTACTCATTTTGGTACTCCATTCGAAACTCCATTCGACACTCCGTCCTGTACAAAAACCATGGGTGGTTTGGCGGTTATCATCTCAACGACCAACGATGGGCGAATCAGAGACATGGGTTTTGCTTATTCTCGTGGCCTCCAACTATTGAGCCTCTAACAACTCGATTTGGGTTGTTATGTTGGGCAATTATTGGCACGTCTTATTTCTTGTAGCCACTGGTAGTTAGGGCGCATTAAAAGCGATTTTGTATTTTTAGAGAAAGTAAGCCCTTCCAGTGGTCTACCTCTCAGCTTGTAAGCCTATATATACCACCTCAGTGGCGAGACAGATAGTGTTAGAGAGAAAAAGAGAATTCAACTCTATTTTTCTATTTTCATATACATTTTGCTAAAACTATGTAAAAACTACGTTTTTTATTTTAATGTTGAATTTGTGTTGTTGAACTATTGGTTCACCTTTGAAGAGTAGCCACGACTTGCTAGGGAGCCCACCAGAAGTCTAGGTGAATATCCAATTAGTTTTCTTGTGCATTGAATAGTGTAGTTGTCATTTTATTCATTTCATGTACATGATTTTTCATTATACTTCTTTACTATATAAATTGTTGTTTATAACTTAATTGTTTTAGTTTATTTTGCAGGTTATTATGAAGGATTGTGTTAATATGCAATGACTTTTTAATTAGTAGGAACTAGCTTGCAATCTTAGATGCTAACCCTGTGTATAATTAGATGATAACTAGGTTTTCTTTATGCTGAAATAGAGTATAAAAACAGAGTTTAAAACATAGTTTTTAGTTTATGATTTCCTTGACAAGGTTTCGGTGGATGGATAGTTATTAGTTTTTATCTTTCAATTCTAGTTTGGCTATCTAGATGTTACTTAGTTTTTCTTATTTAAATTGTCATTTAGTTTTCTCATTCAATTTCTTGTCCTATGCTGAAATAGTATTTAATTTCTGTTTTATGAGTATTTCCTCTTTTGCAATTTGAATTGTTAAAATAGCACTAGTTTAGTTTACCTTATGCAATTTCCTTTTTAGATCTAGGTTGCAATTTTAATTCAGAGTTGATTATTGAATTTAGTTTCCAGTTATAAATCTAAGTAGTATGAATTTGCTTAATTAGTATAGAATGCAATTGAATTTACTAGAATAGTGTTTTTTATATTGTTGATGATTAATGCATGATTGAATAATCACATGGATATCCATAACAATTAATGTTGCTTCTATAATGGCTAAGTTCTCACTGGATTGTCTAATTCACACTTTTCACTTTTCTATCGAAGTCAATATCGAGTTTATCCCTCTTGAATTATCATTAATTGTTAAGTGCCATCGTGATATCATAAGACACCGGAGATATAACCATCAACATTATATTTGAGTTTCCTTTCTTTTATAGATTAGAGGATAGTTTCCTTGCTTTTTAGAGAATAGTCTTCTTACTTTGGTAGATTAAAGAATAGTTTCCTTATCGTAGAATATAGAGTAGTTGTTGATGCTTTGAATTTAGTAGATTAAGATTTCCTTTTATAAATTAGAAGTTATTGTGAAATTTAATTTAAGAATAGAGTTCACTTGCTTATTAGTTTGATTAGTTGTTTGTTGATTAATTTTTATTAGTTTACTTGTTGTAGAAATTATCACAGGTTAGTTGGTTGTTTGCTTGATTGTTTACTTTCTTTAATAGGGTAGTTGCTTGCTTGTCTATTTTGCTTTGATAGGGTAGTTGCTTGTCTATTTTACTTTCTTTCATAGGATACTTGCTTATTGAATTTGAATAGGTTAATTAAAGTAGTTTGTTGTTGTTATTGCTTATTAGGTAGATATTTTTCTTTCGGTTATTGTCATGATTAAGTTAATTTTCTTTAAGTAGTGTTTTCATTTTCTTTCTTAAGACTATCCATCGATTGTTTGTTCAAAATTTACTTAGGATAAATAGTTTAAGTTTTTTATTAGGGTTTGATCATTAATCGTCTTTGCTTAAGTAGATTAACCCTTAGATAGCCCATTTTCTTAATTATACTATACTACCTCTAGCCTTTCTACCTTGGCACATATAGTGCTACAATTCTAAGTTTACTTACCCCGGGTTGACAATTTAATTGGGGGTTTTTAGTGTATTTTTAGTGCATATAGAACAACCATCAGTTATAGAGTTTAAAATGGGAAACTACATGACAAGGCATGGGCATCTACATGGAAATGGCATGGTATGGCATGGCTTGGCAAGGCATGGTAATGACATGGAATGGAATGGAAATGGCATGCCATGGAATGTCTTGTAAATCCATAGCATTGGCATGGAAATTCTATGATATTGCAAGGCATGGAAATGGAAAGGCATGGCAATGGCATGGAAATGTTTGACAATGGCATGGAAATTCCAATGGCATGGCATGACATTACTTAGAAAGGAATGATAATGGAATGCAATGACATGGCATCAATAGGTTTATGGGATTGGGTTTTGGAGGGTCCTTTGTCTCTTTGTGTTATCTAACCCAAAAATTGGGTAGGAATGTGCAATAAACTCAAGCATAGATGGTGAAGGGAAAAGAATAATGGTTTCAAGTCTCCCTAGAGGAATTTTGGTAGAATATAATTACTTTCTATCACGTGTCATGAAATGTAACCTCAAAACCTTTATTTGTAGGTGGAAAATGATACCCATTCTAAGATCTATTTTCCATGTGAACTCTCTTATTCTATTGATCAAAATCAAAAAGTTTAGTGGACATCATGGAAAAATGAATAAATGTTATTAATAATTGACGGGTTTAACAAAATTTACATATACCCACTACACAATCTAAACAAACATGTGCATTAATGAGTCATTCACTAGTCTTTTCGAATTTATGAAGGGTTACACATAAATCAAATGATTTTAGATATGTCATGCATAGAAAGAGGGGAATAATGTGTGTGCCCTAGAAAATAAAATTGAGATGAAATTGTTGAGTGATTTACAATTACCTAGAAGATAAATGAGAAAATTTATTTCTATTATAAATTATTGTAATATGTCATTTTTAAGGTCACAATATTTTCAAGTGATCACTATTTGGGTGTGGATTGTCATTGGATTTAGATGGAGATAATTCAAGAGGTAGTCCATATTGTTGGTTGTGAGTTAGAATATGTATATACACAACATTCATGCAAATAATTAAGAAGGAATGATCTATCGATGATGTAGAGATATATGGTTGATTAGCAAGCAATGCTACTTGAGATCCATTAATTGCTTATGGATTTAACACTTAGAAATATTTTACACCATAAGATATTCCTTAATGCATAATGCAAGTATTTATAATCACTTTAGAAACAATTCAAGGGATCAATACACATAAAATTCATACACTTTGGAATTCAAACACTTTGAAATTCATATATTCATCAACATCAAATATAGAAATAATGAGAATCATAAAAAACCTGCCATGAAATGTATATACATATACATATACTCAACATCATCTAAATTGTACATTTTTTACAAAATGTCAACTCGTGCCCAGTATACAAAGCAACAACAAGTGTCGTAACATAAAAAAATCTATGGAAGTAGTTGGTCAATGATTGACCATTGCCACCCTCGTCACCCTGAGGAGCATCCTGGAAATATATCTTTCTTCTCTTGCTCAAGGATGCACCTCAAGAGGTTCTAGGCGTGGGCGTGCTTCGACGCTCTGGAGACTACACAAAGAATAAACAATGTTATAAGGTTTTTCATCAATGAATTAATAGACATAAAAATTGATACTTTCTAATTTAACCTAAGACAACTCACCGCATATGAAACTGTCAATCATGAGGGTGTTACCCCGATATCTCTACAATGCCACCCTGAATCAATTACAAGGATCAAGTCAAGAAATTAAACAAATATGCATAAAAAACAATTCATGAAACATAAAAAACTATCATCAATGCATTATCTCATCATGAATATCTTAGGCATCGATGGAGATTCACTTGCAGATGGAGCACTAGGTTGTACAACTTGTTCCGGAAAACCTCTATTGTGGCAGTCTCTATCGATGGTGTCGAAAGTGGTGGTGGGGTGGATGGTAGAGAGGTGGGATGTGATGGACCCTCATAGGTTGGAAAAGTGATTCCAACACCTTAGGCCTAGAGAAAGGAAACCCTGAAGCACTGCCCAGGTGCCCAGGTGGTGTAATACTACTATACCTAGAAAATATATCGACGACCTGCATACATATGAATAAAATTGAACTATTGGTACCAAATAGTAAAATTAAAAAACATAAACACAAAAAAATTGAGAATTATATGATATTTAAATTTACACATGATGCATGTGACACTAGTGACTTTTCCATCCCAGATGGACAATACCCGACATCACGTGGTGCCAAATCCTGTAGAAACAAAAGAACATATAAAAAATTTAAGGATGTCATAAAATAAAGAAATGATTATGCTGAATCTATCAAATGTTATACATACATGTGTGTATGGTGAACCTAATGAACATGCTACCTCCACTGTTGCATAAGTGGTGGGGATAGGCACTGATGCATCCATAGGCGTAGAGGGTCTGTTGCTGGGACACAAAAACTACAAAAAAACATAAAATCAAATATCTATATAAATACACAAAATACAAAATAAATTTATAACGCTGAAGAACATAGAGAGATTTAATATACTAACCTCCTCCATGAAGCTATGATGTCCATTGGGATCTATAGGCCCATAACATGTCTTCCTGTAGCTCGAGCATCTGTGAGGTTCACATGGATGGATGTTATGTTCATGTGCCCTCTCCTCACTATACTCTCCTCTGCATGATGACTCTCCAACTCCTCTATTAATTTCACTAGTAGGCACCTCCTACCGAGATAGTGCAACAAAGCTATTGTGTTGCACTAGGATACAAGTCAATGAGGAGATGGATAATTGTACTTGTTGCAATTTCTCTGCAACATTAGGATGTTGGGTAAGGGGGTCAAGCCTCCGCTTGGGGGGATGGGAACCTAACTCGGGGTTGCACCTGGAATTCTCTCGGTCCGGTGTGGCCCCTCGACCCACCACATGGAAGTCACCGATGTCAAAGTAGTTAAAATAAAGAAATGATTATGTTGAATCTATCAAATGTTATACATACATGTGTGTATGGTGCACCTAATGAATATGCTACCTCCACTTTTGCATGAGTGGTGGGGATAGGCATTGATGCATCCATAGGCGTAGAGGGTCTGTTGCTGGGACACAAAAACTACAAAAAAACATAAAATCAAATATATATATATATAAATACACAAAATACAAAATAAATTTATAACGTTGAAGAACATAGAGAGAGTTAATATACTAACCTCCACCATGAAGCTATGATGTCCATTGGGATCTATAGGCCCATAACATGTCTTCATGTAGCTCGCGCATCTGTGAGGTTCACATGGATAGATGTTATGTTCATGTGCCCTCTCTTCACTATACTCTCCTCTGCATGATGACTCTCCAACTCCTCTATCAATTTCACTAGTAGGCACCTCCTACCGAGATAGTGCAACAAAGCTATTGTGTTGCACTAGGATACAAGTCAATGAGGAGATGGATAATTGTACTTGTTGCAATTTCTCTGCAACATTAGGATGTTAGGTAAGGGGGTCAGGCCTTTGCCTGGGGGGATGGGGACCTAACTCAGGGTTGCACCTAGAATTCTCTTGGTCCGGTGTGGCCCCTCGACCCACCACATGGAAGTCACCAATGTCAAAGTAGTTAACATGCTTACTCATAATAACCTCATCCCATTATTTTCTCAGAAAATATAAGGGAATCTCCCTGTTATTGTAGGGAGGTTTATCAAAAACCATGTACCACCTATCCATCCAGTTTTGAATAATCTGGGCATGGATGCACCAGTCAATGGATATGATTTTCCTAGTCAATGGTAGTTCTTGTCCATTTCTAGGATCCTTAAAAATATACAATATCTTTTGTTTTGAAATGACCACTTCTTTGACTTGATTTCTGTCCAAACCAATGCTATAGTACTCATACATTCGTGCCCTATAATAAAAAATAGAGGTCAATTTCCCTTGGGGAATTGCAATGGAATGCACAATGATGTCCAAATAAGTGGGCAAGGAGGCTTTGCTAGGCTCTTTATTATTCCTTAATTGTTCCTCAAGGGTTCGTAATATAACCAAACCCTCGTCAATTTCGGTGTTGACATTGTGTGGTGGTGGTGGGTTGGGGTTTTGATCTTCTTGGTTTTCTTGTGAGTAGTTTAAATTGTATTGGGGTTCCATTGTATTATATATGATGAAATTTAAAATCCATGACATGTAAATTAGGTTCCTTTTTTTATTTAAAATACAAAATTACAATTATTTTTTTTAATTTAGATTATTGGGAGAAAAATACTAAATTGGAATGACTAAATTGGTTTAAAATTAAGAAAAATGTAACATACCTAGACATGGTGACCCCCTCCTCCCTTTCTTCCTCTTCCCTATCTCCACTATGTCTTCCCAACGAGAGAAGCGTGAGCACGATTTGTGCAAAATGGGCACAAATCACGCTCGGGCCCTTAATATATTTTTATCTGTAAGACCGCGCACACGATTTTTCCACTCAACCTATGTGGAAATATACGTCGAGGTTTAGCCATATATGAACCTATAGGTATAGGAACATGTCTGCATTCCTAAGAACATGCACGTGTTCCTACGAGTTCCCATTCTTAATGATGCCCTTGCCACTTTTTTAGCCACCAAATTCTTCCACTCACCCTAATGTGACTTTGTGATGTTTATTAAGGGTTTTCCACATTATGGAATTAATGAAATGTGTTGTGACATTGTGAAATTCATTAAGGGTTTTGCCTCATTGAAATGTTCATGAAGGGTTATGTTGGGCTATGACATTCTTCAATCTTTATACCAAATTGTGACTTTCATTTTGGCTTACTTTATGTGAAATTGTTGCATTTCATAATGGTTAGTTCATATTGAGAGATTCATCTTAAGAGTTTCCATCACATTGTTGGACTACGACATTCGTTTATGGTTATTTTAGATTGCAACATGCATCTTTTCATGTTAACAACTATTTCAAATTGCAGCGTTCATCAAATGTCATGACACATTGCGATGTTCATTAAGGGTTTTGTTGCATTGTGATATTAATTAAATGTGATGTCACATTTTGACATCCATAAAGGATTTTGTCACATTGTGACATTCATCAAGGGTTATGTTGGATTGCAACATTCCTTAATGGTTTTTTTGTATTGCAATGTGACATGCCATTTGATGAATGCCACAATGTGACATGGTCGTTATCATGGCAAGATGAATGGTTGTGACATTCTTCTTAAGGGTTTCGTCACATTGTGACATTTACTAAGGGTTTTGTCACATTACAATGTTCATCAAGGGGGTTTTTGGGTTGTGACATTTTTCAATGGTTATTTCATATTGTAACATTCATTTTGTCTTACTTTATAATATGGATATGTTTGATTGTGATGTTTTTAATGGTTATGTGAAACTAAGACACCCATATTTGTTAACTTGTGTCGTCTTCATACATTTATGAATGGCTATGTCACATTGTGGTTTCGACGAAATGTGATGTGTAATAACCCTGGGTTGAACCCCAATTGTACATATAAATGTAACTGTAATTTACATATAAGTTGGTGAGTTGAAGGAACAAGATCTGTGGTTTGGTGTAGCGCGCATTGAGTTAGTGCACATGAATATTATACCAAAGGAGTGCACAAATTTTTAAAATGACATAGCGTGCAGTTTAATGTATTTGGAGCGTGACCTTGTAAATGCATAGGAATGGCACATTAAAATAATAACAGCTTGAAGTATACAACATGCACTAATATAAGTGCATGAGGGTGACGCATTAAAGGAAGATCCTTCCATGAGGGCACACATTCCAGGACTCCACACACATCAGCTTGGTGCGCAATTTTGTAGGCCAGAGATCCTTTTGTATAAATGTCAAGTTATAATGCACACCTATGTAAGTGTGGGAGGGTGGCGCACTAAAAGAATAGTGCACGCATCCAAGAAGTTTTGTGCACACTGGTTTAGTGCACGATCTTTATTTTTTTCAGGATGATGAGCCTGGATGAAAAATGATCAGTACTTTTATACTGACAATGTAAATGTAATCACTTAGAAATATAATAAAAACACATCACTATGGAAAACTGACCCTATAAAAGAGTATGGGGGGATAACTGCACTAGTTGAGGTTAAGGGGGCTTAAACCCAAAGAAATATTATATTAATATTCCTTAAAGTATAAAGTAAGGATATTATTTTATCCTAAGTTCGAGGGAGAGGGACATGTGGACTGAAGACAATTCTCAACATGACAAGTGTCAAGTTGGGAACATGCATCCAAATAGTTTGGACTTAGTACATTTTTGTTATCATTCGATCATTCATGCAATCAGGCAGCAATGATCTGTAGCCGACTGTTCTATCATAGAACCATGTTGTTACTCTCATGAGTAATATTTTGATTACTGTCATAGATACCTATATAATTCTTAGCTTGGTGATCTAGACTGAATAGGCGGGTTGTCAGGTCCGTGGGACATTGCATTCTCTTGAGGTGAGAGAATTGCATGGAAGTAATTTCCCGAGGTGCCAAAATGCAGCGAAAGGGCTCTAAGACTTCCTATCTAGCCTTTTGTTGAAGTCCTAGAAGGGAAGTGGGGTAGTCAAAGGACTATTGAGCAGATAAGGGGCACACTTTCTGGGGTGGGAAAAGCATGTGGGGAATGAGGGACTGTAGGTTGTCGATATGAATTGGCACCTATGACGGAGTTTCCTGTGATTGAGTCACATGTGACTGAGTTACCTGTGACTGAGTTACCTGTGATTGAGTTACCTATGACTAAGTTTCCTATTGAGTGAGATAACTTCGCTTGGCTAGGAACCCTTGTAACCCAAGTGGACTTTAGCCCCAACTCGGGGGTAATACATGGAATAATTTATCTTCACATCGTTCAACTTCTCACTAAAGTATGCAACTGGTCTATTGTCTTGAATTAAGACTTCTCCAATCGAAAATTCACTTGCGTCACATTTGACTTGAAATGTCTTACCGAAATCTGGAAGAACTAGAATTGGTTGTTCTGTTATCTTCTCCTTTAACAATTTGAAACTTTTCTCTGCTTCCTCTGTCCAATGAAAATATTTATGTATTTTCTTGACTGTGTCCATCATTGATGCACAAATTCCACTAAAATTTTGGATGAAATTCTTATAAAAACTGGCTAATCCATGGAAGCTTCCAACTTCAAAGATATTCCTTGGCAATGTCCATTCTTTGATTTCTCTTACCTTTTTAGGATACATCTTCAACTCATTTGAAGAGATCACGAACCCAAAATAAATGAGTTATGTCTTCATGAAAGACGAATTCTTTAGATTTATCAGCAACTTCTCTTACTATAACCTCCTCATCACTAGAGTTAAATGTCTCAAATGTTCTTCCTCAGTCTTATTGAAGATCAGTATATCATCAATATACACAATTACAAACTTTCCAATGAAATCTTTTAAGACTTCGTTCATCAATCTCATAAAAGTGCTTGGCGCATTCGTCAAACCAAACGACATAACAAGCCATTCATACATTCCTTCATTTTTCTTGAATGTTGTCTTCCATTCATCACCTTCCCTCATTCTAAAATGATGATATACGCTTTTCAATTCAAATTTTGAAAAAAAATTTGCTCCACTCAAGCAATCCATCAAGTCATCCATCATGGGTAAAGGAAATCTATACATGATGGTGATTTTGTTTATAACCCTCGAGTCTGTACACATTCTCCATCCACCATTATTCTTTGGACTTAACACTGTTGGCACAACGCATGGACTCAAGCTTTCTATAATAAACCATTTTTCCATCAAACCTGGACTTTCTTCTTAACTTCTTCATTCTCCTCTAGCATCAATCTGTACGCTGTCTTGTTTGGTAAACTCACTCCTGGTATAATTTCAATGTGATGGCTTATACTTTTGATGGGTGGAAATGAACAAGGTAAATCGTCCACTACTATATCACCGAAATTCTCTAGCATTTCCTGAATCTCCTCAGGTAGATCATCTATTGAGGTACTGGTCAAGATGACTCTAGGTTTTCTCACCACAAAAAACTACATTTCTTCATCTTTCTTGACTTCATCCAAAATTTCCTTCCCACTCATGAGAAGTATACTATTTTTTGTTTCTTCTTTCACTTTCTTATCTTCAATTGGTAGCAACATATGCGTCCTAGCATTCTTCTCCAAGGTGTATGTGTTCTTTCTTCATCATGAATAACATTCCTGTCATATTGCCAAGGCCTCCCAAACAAAAGATGACATACATCCATGGGAATAACATCACATAAGATCTCATCTCTATATCCCCCTATCTTAAATTCAACTAAACATTGTTTAGTGACAGTTACCTGATGTCCTTTTTGTAACCACGAAACTTTGTATGGGCTCAGATGTGCGACTGTTTCCAATTCCAACTTATCCACCATTTCTATGGATACTAGATTGTTTGTACTTCCACTGTCAACTATCACCTTTCATACCCTATCCCTAGTCTTGCAAGTCGTTCTGAACAAACTGTTCCTTTGGATTAGATTCTCCATTTCTTTCTCTAGCTTCAAGAGAATTTTCCTCATCATTAAGAATCTTCTGCCTTATGCATCTTCTGCCTCAAAATTTCGCGTTTGTGCTTCTGAAATGTGAGATTTGCCTCCTCCATATATTTTTCTATCGGGATATTTAAAGGATTTCTGTTTGATCTTTCCACAGACAAAACACTTTATTTCACCTCCTCTGCCTCTGCCTCTTCCTCTGGCTCGAGGAAAAGTGTTCTTATAAGAAAAGTGTCCTCCTTGTGAGCTTCCTCCCCTTTCTGGGTGGTTATGAGGTTTATTTTATTCATCCTTGGGCTTCTGTACTCTGTCCTGGGTAATTTCTTTTCCTCTACTCTGACTTCTACCTCTTCCTCTTTAACCTTGCTTTCGGGCCAATTTCACTTCTGCCTTTGAAGCAATTTGATAAGAATATTCCACACTTCTAATTGTCACCATGCTCATCTCATCTTGAATTTCATATCTTAGTCCATTCATGTATCTGGAGAATTTTTCATCATCACTCTCACGATGACCAACTCTAATGTTGAGTCTGTAAAACTCCTCAGTGTATTCCTTCACTGTCATCCCTTTCTGTCTCAAATTCTGCATTCTTCGAAACAGATTGATTTGGTAATATCTGGGTATAAACTTGGCTTTCATATTTGCTACCATTATATCCCAGATTTAGATTCTTTATTTGCCTTTGCAATGCCTATCAGCCTGCAGTTCATCCCCCCATAGTGTTGCATGCCCTTTCAGTCTAGTGACAACGTGCTTTACTTTATTATCTTCTTCGATATCCTCATAGTCGAAGTATTTATCTAGAGATCTAAACCAATCTAGAAGCTCCTCAATGTCTAAGTTTCCTTCATACATCGAGATGTCCATTTTTTCTATGGCCCCTATTCTTGCAACAACTTTGAATAGGCGTTCTTCTGTAGCATCTTTGGCTACAACTTCTTGTTCGACTCCAGCCTCATTTTCACTTTCGGCCTCAATGACATCTCCAGTCTCAGGTGTTCGCCTCTATGTTATCTCCATAGCATCTAATTGAGCATGAAGTTCTCTCATTTCCCTTTCCATGGTTGGATCGGGCATGGGTCTTTCTTGATGTCTTCTTGGTGGCATTATTTTAATCTATCCATGTAGAATTCAAATCACAACTTTCCTCTATCTTCCCTTGTTTACAGAAAATAATGATTGTAAGCTCTGATACCACCTGACGCAACACCCCTACCTCAGCAGGTTCTGCATGAACTCCTGATCTTTGGATCTTTCTATTTCTTTGAGCCAAAGAGGATCCTTAGTTCCCAGTGGACCCTTCAACAAAAATAAAACCACAACTCCTTCTTAGAAGTTACGCCTGCATGAAAAAGAAATAGGCACAAACCTCCACTCCACGTGACCAACCAATGTGACCACTAACTTAACCCGAAAANCGACGTATGACCTCCAGTCAAGTCCTAGGGCTTCACCTTTGAGTGCGCCGGGATTTCACGACTTACGAGTTCACGATGCAACTCTTCTCCCTTTTCCTGAAGTCCAAACTCATGACTTCCTCTCCACAGATCGGTGGTCCTGAACCTCCTGATATCTGATGGTCCAAATCGCATCGACACTTCACGTATTGAGGATTCATGATAAAAACTTCCTCCAC
>SNQJ01S0077502.1:85472-106371 GCA_010110895.2 Picea sitchensis | reverse complement strand
AATTTTTCCAGAAATTTGTGTTTTAAAGTTGTTTGACATTGTTGATTGTTCCAATATTGAGGATACATCACAGACATGGCCTCCAACAATTCTATGAATGACATTTTCAAAAAATCAATAACAACATTCACATAAATCCTTGACAGGGATGATTTTAAGGATGGAAATTTATTTTAAAATGTAGAAACCTTGGCGAATCTTACTAATCCCCCATATGCCAACTATAAATGTTTGGCGATATTTTTGTAAAAAAATTCAAAATTCAATGGATTTTATGTATTTTGTATAAAATTTTGGCGATTTTTAAGGTAAAATAATTTTATCCTATAGAATTTGGACGAATCATTTTTTGGGAAAAACCATGGAAAATTATCCCATGAGTGAAATTTAGCCCCTAAAATCATTCTTGAGATTCCTTGAATAGTGAAAGTGCTCAAGGGGAAATCAAGTATTCATTATAAAGTATCTATTACATTGACACATCTGTATACTCATTATGATAGAACCATATTTGTTGGTGTATATGTATTTATTGCACCTGCACTTGCATCCATTCCACACGATAGTCTTTGGCTTTTGAGCCTTTATCACACCTCCTCAAAGGTATATTTCCTTTTCAACTTTCTTCAACTTTTTGGAACAAACAATTTCTTCTCTACTAATTCTTCATTTCTTGCTTGTTCTTCTCTTGACAACATAAAATGTGGATTTCTTGTTTGTTTTCCTATGTATTTTTGAAACAAACAATTCATTCTTTACTGGTTCTTCATTTTTGGTTTGCATTTCGCTTGACCATGCATTATGTCTACTTTTTATTTTTTTTATTTTTTAAGAATTTTCAATCAATTCAGTGATTCTTGTATTTTAGAATTGTTAACTTTAACATAAAACTCTTTCATTTTAACTTTCTAATTAAAAATTATATGAACTTAGGGATTTCAATATTTTAATCTTTTTGGTTCCACTTCTTTGGCCTTGTTAGTTGTTCTACTTTAGAACATATTTGTTTTGTAGTTTCCAATAGTTGATAATCTTCATCCTTGGACTTTCATTCTTTTGTCTCCTTCATGTCAGATCTCTCTTCTCAACATATATAGTGCACTTTTTTTTCATGTCAATGGGATACAACATCTATTCCTTGGTCTTCATTCACACATGATTCTGATCAATCAACTTCATACATTCTACAAAGAGTTTGTTTTTTCCAAAGGAAATATATTTTCCATTTTTTTCATTGGTATATAACATAATTTTGTGAAGTCATCTTTTCTTTCTACACAATTTTAAAAATAAATTGAAATTTAAAATTATTTAAAAAGTTTTAAAAATGTATTTACCATCCATTGAAGTTTTACAAATTGTCTTCTCTAATTTCTTTCCATGATTTAAATTCCCCAAATAAGAAAACATATAGTGTTGAACACCCATTCATTGACGATACAAGGATCGATGAATCTTCTCAAAACATTAACTTTTTGGAGTATTCCATTTATCTAGATTATTAAGAATATTAAAGAATTAGTAGACTTTTCCCACAAATGATATATGATCATTTTCTTAATGGGTAACATAAATTGAGAGTTATGGGACTTTTCATGTAAACTTATGTCTAGTCCTCACAACATTAGTCAAACAATATTGTCTATATCATATGTCTAAATGCTCTTCCCTTCACATCCATCACAATAATTATGGTAACATGTGAATATCATGCTTTCGAAAACTACCATAATGTGAATGGATCGATGATTGATCAAATTTCTTGAAATTGGTGACCAGGGAAAGCCAGTGGCATGAAATAGTGTTCCCCTTAAAACAACCCATATGACTATTGTGATATCATTATATGAAACAACAATACTCATTAATGGGGTAAAACAAATTGTCTATGAACATGTCTAATATTTTAAGACACTATAAAGTTAGTCCATATGAATATAAGTGAGTTGTAGACCTTAGCCCATGGATCAGTTTGTTCATTGTACTTTCTAAAGATGTGGATGTTTTGAGTGAAGAAGCCATAAATTCTTGTGGGTGTTATGGTGGGAGTTAAATGAAGCCATTGATATGTTTAATCCATATCACATACATATCATGAGAGGGGATTCTGTGTTTTTAACCTTTGATCACATAGGGCTCCTTGCCTAACATTGTAGTGACAAAGCCTACCAATGAATTGAGGAACGAAGGGAAAAGGATAGGGTTCTTTCAATGTGAAGACAAGAGAATATTATATATTATTATGAGGATAGGTGATAAACCCTTAAGTAACCCATGACAAATTTGAACAACAATAAATATTGTTTTTTGTACATAGAATTTAGGATGAATTTGGTTGGAAAATAGAGACATGAACCTCAGTGATCATGTAATAGATCAATGTAACACTTTTATATCTCACTTAATCGAAATAAGCATAAATATTTGGGACGAAGATTATAGTTTTCTATGGGGATCCATCCTTATAAATGGAACATATATTAAAATTTGGAGTTACAACACTTTAAGGCCTTTAGGGCATGAGATGGTGGTGGAATAAAATATGGAAAATCAAATATCCACCATATGCAAAAGATCTTTCATGGCTAGCCCTTAGAAATTTGATATTAAAATAGGACAATATGCAAAGAAGAAGCATGGAAGGCCATCTAGATGCCCACACCTTGAAGAGGCATCATAACCACTTCCACACGCTAATTCATTTCGATTTTACAAAGGAATCCATGAGTGTAGTAGGAGGAATCACCACAACCAAGGAAAAATGGGAAGGCTCTAATTTGAATCAAGCAATGGAAAGCTATAAAAGAGGGAAATTTGAGGAATATCTTACCATTCTATCTTAGGTCCTATAATCCATTTGGCTCACTATAATCTTAGAGGGGCTTCCACAAATTGAACACAAGCTTCTAGAGTTTGAGAAAACCCTAAATATGGGCAATAAACCTCAAATTCTAATTCTATAAAATGGAATGAAGACATGGCTTAGGGCTACTTTGATAGTGTAACAAGAGGAAACCCGAGCCAAAGTGGAGCATGAGGGTGGATAAGGCTCCAAGATAGATAAGATGATATGTGTCGAAGGTTTGTAGCTTCAACTGTTTGACAATGAAAGTAATAACTAAGGAACTATACAAGAGTATTTGCAAAATGTACTGTATCACTCTTTTCTATTATATAATGATTAACAAAAATTAGAAGAGTGGTTAAAGTTGACCATGTCAAGGGAACCTTTTCTCATTAAAATAAATTTTGGAAATTCAACCTTACAAGTATTAATGATACAATAAATAACATGCATAGATACATTTTGTATGCTAGGGAGGCATATTGCTTACTCCTATTTTCAATAGGAAATGGTTCCATTGTCCTCCCACTTTAAGAAAAGAAATAAATAGACTCGAATTTGTTCTTGGGTTTACTGTCATAGAAGAGATATTTTCATATGTCATGGCAAAAGATTGAGTTGGGAAGAGTGATTGATCACCAAGTGGTTAAATATAGCCAAGATTTTCCAACGACTTAATATGTGGATGTGTATTGATTGAAGTAGCATTAGAGATGAGAGATGCCACATGATTTGCATGTGAGGGTGGTTGATATGTGGAGGTGGTTGTGAGGAAGATAGAGAACAATGGAAGGAGAGGCATCTCAAAAATCCCACAAGTCAAAGAAAAACACCTATAAGTGGTGCAACCATTTAGTCTCCTACTACAAGACGACCCGATGAATTACAAGGACTAACACAAAGAGACATGTGGTGCAAGAAATCATTCAATGGCCCATAAAAAATCACCCACAAAATAGATCTCCTTGAATGAAGAAATGAGGGAAAGCGGAACATGTAAATTCCTCCAAGATTGTGTGCCTCAAGAAAATAATCTCTTGTACACCATTGCTTCTATCCAAATGTAGAATCTGCAACATAGTTGGACTAAAAAGGGGGGCTATCAATGCAATAATTAAGAGTGGGTGAAAATAAAAGGTCCACTGCTACTTGAAAGAGTGGTGCACATGCTACTGGAGGCTATGTGTAAGGTCTAAGGTGCACATAACTATATTAAGGAACATAAGCAAGGCATAGGGAAATTAATGTGCAATGTGGAGAACATAGTGTGTGGCCATGTTAATATTATCTATTATAACTACTCTCAAGGCTATGAGACTAGAACGTGTACCAAAGAAACCTTGCTATGAATAAGTTGTGATGTGTGTTGGTGGTAGGGATATCCTACAATAATGTGAATGAGTGTATAGAAACTACTAGTAGGTAGCCATAAAACTAACCTACATGCATAAAAGAACTAAGGGAAAAAAAAACACAAAGAGAGCTAGGCCAGAGATGTGTGTGTGAAGGTCTATAAGTGGAATCTGATGCAGGGATTGGAGGCAGAAAAGGAAATAATTTTACATATATGTGTATGGAATGATGGTATGCAACAGCACTTGCCAACTCTTATGGTGAGGAGAAAAAGCCAAAATTAAAACACCTTACTTGAGGGGAACATAAAGAAACGAAAGACACCACAATGTGGTTATGACACTATGTCAACCTAAGGGTTAAAAACTACATGATCAAAGTTGTTTATAAACATTGATATTATGTCTTGATTGAAATGATGAGATGCACATTTTTTGGTTCTTCCTTTACCATAGATTGAATCCAATATGTTTATCCAATTCATTTGAATTATGTTACCCAAATGAAAGTGACTTTCTAAATTTACTAAAATCTTCTCCCTAAACTCCCTTGTCCAATTTACTAGTTGGTGAGCCCCATTTTGAATTAGTAGGAAGTAGATGGGTAGTAAGGTCCTTTACATTCTAAATTTTCCTATCCTCGTGTGAATATGTGATTCATGAATTAATGGTTGGAGACATAACTAGTGAAAACAAATACTCATTGGATTTATGGCATTGAAAATCTCTACTAAATGATGGCATTTGACCAATCATTGCCAAACTATATGAAGTTGGAAGCATAGATGATTGCAAGATTGAGTGGCCAAGTCTTTGACAATTTGTTGTATCTTATTTTATGTGTGATTCTGCTAGTAGTGATTGAGTATTGTGTGACAACAACTTGTGATTTTGAAGATGAGAATGACCCTACATTGAATTATTAGTCAACATCTAAGTGCCCGTGTGAAAGAACAAAAGGATCTAAACCTTCCAAACATGGAAAATTGAAATGAGATCGTAGGAGCAGCCAAATCCTCAATACTCACTAGGATAACATTGTTTTTACCATAACTTATATTCTCCAAAGGTGTGCCTAGCCCTAGATAGGGTAGCTAGAGTAGCATTCATCCCAACTTAGTTAGAGATAGATGAAAGATCAAAAATTATTTATCCTTCATTACCTAATCTTCTTGTTATCTATCTTAGGGACCAACTAAGGAGATGATGTATTGAGACCCCTCAAGTTCTTGAACATGGGTATGAGAGAAAGACAACCCGATAGCGGTGTCCACTTACCTGAGATAGGGGCAGCTTCACCACCTCATTTCGGGGTTCATGCATTGAGGGTATCCACCAAATTAGCACTTCGAGAGGACATTGGATCTTTCTCCATGAAGTACAAGCCATGTATTATGATAGTGTGTCATTTCAATATTTGAGGCATTTGGTTTGTTGCATTTAAAACTACTTTGATTATGTAACATATGCTTGGACATTATGCTCTTTCCCTTGTTTCACCTTGGTGGTTGACATTGTGCTCAAGTAAGTGGCCACCCTTAGAGTTAGTTTCTATAGGGAGGTCCCCTTGATGAGTCATCTATTCCTTTCTGACCATACTTGTCACTTTCCACATAGTCCCCATCTCATATGTTTTTGTTTTGGGTGTATTGACCCAATAAGGGAGTTGTCCTAATTTCATGGGAAAGAAGGATTAAAAGTTGATCATAGAACTTATCCTTTAACCCAACACCTTTTGTCAAAGATAGCATATTGTCTTAGTACAGCCGACGAGGTTGAAAGAAAGTACTCATCACTTGAGTAAAGGAGACCTAGAAGAAAAGCAAGCACTCACTCTTGAGGAAAAGGCTCGAGGTTTGATTAATCAAGATTCAAGGTACACATGACAAGCTAATGACTTTAGTTGAGATATGTCGTCATAAAGTACTATACTTGATAACATGAGAATACTTTGTTGTTTGATATAATGAATAACACCTCTATATGGGAGAAACCTCGTGTGTTAGTTTCAGATTGCCATTGAAGAATGCTTGGTTACAACACTAAGAGAATGTTGACCCCATTTAAAATTATTGTTTTCCTTACCTTTAATCTTTTCTAATTATAAGTAATAAGCTCTAAAGGAACTCTTGTGATGATTGTTAGTGCTATTGCTTTATATTATCAGAAGGATATTATTCTTGCTTGTTGTTTGTTGACCATGTTTGTTGGTCACAGCAAGGAAGCTATAAGCGAAAGGTGCGAGAGAAACATGCTAAAAGGAGATCATAAATGAAGCTTAATAATCAGGTGGAAAATAGAAAGGTGCGGGTCCCTTTCGAAGTTGCCATGACCCATGCTGTGGAAGAATCCATGTGAACTCTAGAAGATTATCACACAGCCTACAAGGCACTACCATGAATATGCAAAGAGTTGTCAGGTTTACGAGAACTCAAGGTTGATGGGAAGGCATATGCAATGGATATGCGCAAAGGAAAAGAACATCAAGAACCCCTTTCCAAAAGGGGACCAGCCGAAGGAGCATTGGAACTCATCCATTGGGCGTGCTGTGGCCCAATGCCATCATCCTCCATTAGCGGGTATGCATACTATGTATCATTCATTGATGATTATTCTCATTAAGACACGGATATACTTCTTAAAATATAAAGATGAAGTATTCAATAAATTCAGGAATTCAAAGCCTTGATGAGAATCTTTTTGAAAGAAGATTAATACTTCAGGTCAGATAATGGAGGAGGTAATGCCCGCGAAGGAGTTAAATAGCTTCTGAGAGATATAGGGATCAAGAGGAACTAACTAATCTGATCCCAACAAAGCGGCGTTCTTTGAGGAAGAACAACGACTTATGGGAAGTTGTGAAGACCATATGATTCGATCAAGATCTTCCTATGTGCTTATGAAGCAGAAGCGACTATGGCGACTATTGTATGCGAGCAGAACTATCCCATAGTGCACTTGGGTTCCAGACCCAAGAAGAAATGTTCCATAGGAAAGAAGTTAGAGGTAAGCCATCTCAAAACCTTTGGCTGTCCAGTGTTTATTCCTCTTAGAAAGAAAAAGCAAGCTAGAGCCCTCAGGAAAGAAATTTGTGGGATCTTGTAGAGGTATCAAGCCTTCAAAAATCTACATCAGCAGTCCGCATATATTGGTCGTGAGGGGCGTGACCTTTGATGAAAGATGCAGAAATCGAGAAGATCTTGACTTGAAAGAGAGGTATATGAAGAGGCACATAGAAATCGGGGGCCAGCCGAGAATGTGAGGAAGTTCCCAGTACGAACACGTAAAGGGAATTCATAGCTTTCGATGAGGAGACTCACGAAGATCATGATATCCGCAGTTCAGAACCTCCTCAAATGACTTTCTCCCATAAAAAGAAAGCCTACTTGGGAAAAACATTATGGAATAAGTATATGGTGTTCGAGAAGGAGCATGAGCAGAGATAGAAGAGACCAAGAAAGCCATTCTCCGGTTACACGGCTTTGATGTGCAATCTACTTGATAGAAGAACCCACATGTTTTGAAGAGGCTATCGGAAGAAGGAATGGGAAGATGCCATGACGAAGAATACCAATCCATTATGAAGAATGATGTATGGAAATTGTTCCAGACCAAAAGGTAAGGATTTGGTATCATCAAAATGAAATGCTAAAGACCGACTTATGTTGTTGATGGAAGTGATGAGAAATACAAATCAATATTAAGCTGCGTAGCTTTTCGAGAAGGAAGGAATGGAGCTATCAAGGAGACATTCCTATCACACGTAGGCTAGATACACTTCGATCGAGAACCATTATAGCTCTTCAGCGCCAAGATGAAATGGAGCCCTGCAGGATGGATGGGAACAGCACTACGAATGGTATCATTGAGAGGAAGTGTATATACAGCAACCCCAGCGATTTGGGGTTGAAGGCAGGAAGTCTCATGTCACGTGGATTGAAGAAAGCCTTATACGGATTGAGCAACCTCCTAGAACTTGGTATGGTAGGATAGGCAGGTTCTTAGCCGAGCAGGCTTTTTCCAAGAGTAAAGTAGATTCAAAATCTCTACTTCAAGATCATGGATAATGAACGATTAATACTATTAACGTATGTGGATGACTTATTCTTAGCTGGAGAAGAAAGCTCATCGTTGAATGTATGAGACTTGCCTTGGAATTTGTAATGAAAGACCTTGGCTAATGCATTACTTCAGGTCTTGAGAGGTATGAGTCCGAAAGGAATCTTCCTTAACCAGGGGATATACATGGTCGAAATCTTGAAGATTAGAGCGTATATAGTCTGAATCCATGAATACACCCACATGGAAATGGTGAAGCTGTTAATTCGATGCCGTCGGAGTTGATAGATGCCACTCTGTCTGATGATTATTGGATGTTACGTGATGTACGATGAACTAGACCAAGTATTTTTTTTTTAGTGAACACCTTGAGTCGGTTCTGGTGGAGACGGGCGTGTCATTTTGTGGCTGCAAAACATGTGATGTTGTACCTTAAAGGTACAATGGGTATGGTCTCAACTATGATGGAGATCATGACTTCAATCTGAGTGGATATACTGATTCAGATTAGGATGAAAGTGTTTCTGATAGAAAAAGCACTTCAGGATGTTGTTTTAGTTTGGGATCATTTATGATCTCGTGGCAAAGTAGGAAGCAATCGAGCATTTCTCTCAACACAGCGGAAGAAAAGTACATTCTTTATGTTACGCTAGGCTATGACTATATGGCTTTGAAAGTTCTTGTGAATTCTATTTGATTTGGAGATGAGAGCAGCGGCGATTCTATGTGACAATCAAGTGTATTAAATAATGACAATGAGAGAATCATAGCTAATGTGTTCCACCACGATGGGGTCGAGAAGCACATAGAGATCCATATCATTACATCAGCGACGTAGTGCAGAGAGGAGCCTTGAAGCTCCGATTACATTAGCATGGATGAACATGTTGTGATGTGATGACTAAGCCTCTATCTAGGTGTAAAATTTGAATTGCACCGAGATAAGCTTGGTATTTTCTGAAAGGACCTTCTGAAGGGAGTAGATGCATTCCTTGCTTAGGAGCCTTGGCATTAGACGTAAAGCAAAATGAGTCATGCTTACGACCTGTTTGTTAGGCGTAAAGCATGGCCGGTATCGATCCTTTCTTCTAACCTCATTGTTAGACATAAAGCAAGATGAGTTATGCTTCGACCCAGTTGTTAGACATAAAGCATAACATAGTTGGTTCCTTTGCCCGACCTAGGCATTAGGCGGTAAAACAAGATGAGTCATGCTACGACCTCGTTGTTAGGCGTAAAGCATGTGTTGTGTGATCCTTTCTTCTGACTTTGTTGTTAGATGTAAAGCATGAAGTTGTTGATTGCTTGCTTCTGACCTATTTTTTAGACTTAAAGCAAGATGAGTTTTGCTTCTTACCTAGTTGTTAGGCGTAAAGCAAGATGAGTCTGTGCCACACCATTGGAGGCGTAAAGCGACATCGTGTGATCCTTGCCCGACCTCGTTATTAGACATAAGCAAGATGATTCATGATTACGACCTAGTTGTTAGACGTAAAGAATAAGCCGTTGGTTCCTTGCCACGAGCTGACATTATCGTAAACAAGATGAGTCATGCTTGACCTCGTTATTAGGCGTAAAGCATATGTGTGAGTCCTTGCTTGTGACCTCGTTGTTAGGCGTAAAGCAAGATGAGTTATGCCGACCCATTGGTAGAGCGTAAAGCATAGCAGCCGATGATTCCATAACCCGACCTCGTTGTTAGATGTAAAGTGAGATGTTGATGTGTTCCTTGCCGACCTGGTTGTTAGGCGTAAAGCAGATGAGTCATGCCCGACCTAGTTGTTAGGCGTAAAGCATGGCCAGCAGTTCCGCTTAAGCTAGTTGTTAGGCGTAAAGCGAGATGATATTACTTTAGCCCGACCTGGTTGTTAGGCGTAAAAGAAAGATGTGGCCCGACCTTCGAGCTGCAGCTCTTAACCAGCGTGACATTGAACTGAGTGTAGTCTTGTGATTTACTGACCCTAGTGTTGTGATGATGTATCATTTTATTGATACATGCTTGATGCATATGATCATAGCATTCTTTTGAGAATGATGATATACTATGCTGATGAAGAAAACTTAGATGACTCGTAAATGTGCTAGAGCATTGTTGAATGATATTGATGATCTGTCCTCAGTTACCATGATGATCGAGACCTCTCACCGTCTTGATGAAGAATTACCCTTCTTGTTAGAAGTGTTGAAATAATGTAAGCTGAAAGAGCATTCTTATTATTATTTTGTTATTGGATTAAATCCCCATTGTGGATTAATCCGTCATTATTATTGGATTAAATCCCCATTGTGGATTAATTTGGTCATTATTATTATTATTATTATTATTATTATTAGATTAATCCCATTGAGGATTAATCATATCAATAATTGTATAAGGACCGTCCTTTTATTGGATTGGTCGTAGGACCAAATTCTACAAAGTGTTGAATAAAGAGTCGACTATGATTTATAATGAAAGGGCCATTTTTAATTAAAGGTGGATTTACCTACCTAGTGAGAGAGGTCGGCCCTGTCAGGATGGTGACTCTTCACATGTGCGGATTATTGTATAAATAAGAGGCTAAGCGCCTCACTTCTTACACTTCACTTTCTCATTATCTTATGAGGCCAGTACAGTGGAAGTGTGAGAGGAAGGGAGAAAGAAGGGTGGCATCTCGGAGGAATTTTACGTATTGGTTTTAGTTATCTCTTGAACATTGTATAAAGCCATTTTATGATAAGGAAGTTTTCTTTGGGTTTTCTTCCCTAGAGGGTTCCGAGGATAAATGTTGTGTCTCTTGTGAATGTGTATTTCTCGGTGATCTTGTTCTTATTATGCTTTTATCTAATGAAATGCAAGAACTATAATAATGGCATAAACATTAACACTCCAGTTTATATGTTCAGAGATATTGTAGTAGGACATAAAATGCCTACCTAGACTCATAAAGAGGCAAAACATACAATCCTCTCAAGGCACATCACGAGAAAGTAAAAAGAGATTTTAGAGCTATCCTTGATCATGAGCCACTTCATTGATGTTCAGACTCCTTGTCTTGAGAAACAAGAGAACTGATATGGCAAGATGTCATAATAGAAGATTACGAGTATATATTAAAGAAGGGTGCATAAGATATTGTTGCAAGGACGAGGAAAGGAAGTTTAATGATAACTTCCAATTGGGTCTATAAGATCAAGCATGCGGTGATGGAAGTGTCGAGAAATACAAAATGGATCTATAGCCAAAGGTTTCTCATAAGCGAGAGGATTCATCTGTGATGAACTTGTCTTGTTCTTATTATGCTTTTATCTAATGAAATGCAAAGAACTATAATAATGGCATAAACATTAACACTCCAGTTTATATGTTCAGAGATATTGCAGTAGGACATAAAATGCCTACCTAGACTCACTCTGCAAGAGGCAAAGAAACATACAAACCTCTCGAGGCACATCCTGAGAAAGTAAAAGAGATTTTCGAGCTATCCTTCAATCATGAGCCACTTCATTGATGTTCAGACTCCTTGTCTTAGAGAAGCAACAAAGAGAACTGATATGGCAAGATGTCATAATAGAAGATTACGAGTATATATTAAAGAAGGGTGCATAAGATATTATTTAGGGACCAGAAAGGGAAGTTTGTGATAACTTCCAAGTGGATCTATAAGATCAAGCATGCAGCTGATGGAAGTGTCGAGAAATACAAAATGAGATCTATAGCCAAAGGTTTCTCATAAACAGAGGGATTCATCTATGATAAGACACTTGACCCAATCAACCGATACACTTCCATCTGTACTACCATCCATGAGTTGGAAACTATATCAGATAGATAGATTCTTGATGAGTTTGGATTTTAGGAAGAGTATTGTTGATCCAAACCTATACAGTGTTGGTGACGAGAACCTGATCGTGGTGACTTATTCAAAAAACGTTGTTGTTGGATACAAGTAATCCTTGACTTTTGAATTCGAGATGAAGAATCTGAGTATGATGCACTACTTCTTAGGACAAGAAGTATGACAGAGGACCAATAAGATTTTTTTGAGTCAAGGAAAATATACAGTGAAAATATTAAAGAAGTTCAGTACGACAAAATGAAAAATTCACCATGATGAATTTAAAGAAGAAGATTGATGATGATTCAGACGAGACTGATCTAGAGCTGATTGGATCACTAATGTATCTAGTTAACACTAGAATTGATTCATGCCATGTAGTGAATGTGCCTAGTCATTTCATGATTCAACCAAAACAGACTCACTAGACAACAACAAAACATGTATTGAGATATATACAAGGCACAGTTGGATATGGCCTAAGATATGCCTCTAGTGTGAAACTAAGTTTGCAGGATATGCCAATTCAGATTGAGTAGAAATTACAGTGGACCGAAAGAACACATCCAATTGATGTTCTACCGTGAAGTTTGGCATGGTTTCCTAATGCAACAGGAAACAAAACTCTGTAGCCTTGAGTACCACAGAGGCATAGTATATGAGCATCGAGTGTGTGAAGCAAGGTGGCTTCACAAATCTTTTGACAGATTTACTTGACCATGAGATGGATCCTATGATGATGACCAAGAGACGTGAGTAAAGATCCTTGAGAACCTAGTGTTTCCTGATGGATCGAAATACAATGAGATGAAATATCCCTATTTCAAATATATGATGCAGAGGAAAATTGTACACATGCAGTACCTTCCTACACATGATCAAATTGAAGATATATTCACCAAATTAACTTCATGAAGAATGGCTCCCTAGTTGAGAGAGAGTGTCGATAACTCCAACCAAGAAAAAATTCAAAATACATCCTTGTGAGACTTGGCATGATAAAGAATGTCTCCCTAGCTAAGAGGAAGTGTTGATGAATGCAACTATGTGAGACATTCTCCATCTTACAAACATGTGAGGTGTGGATCATTGTAGCTATGTGAAGCCTTTCTCCCAACTTACAAACCTGAGAGAAATCCACTAAGAAGGGTATGTGGTTCTTGCCTAAGATAGAGATAGGAATGTAGATATGACCTCCTCCATTCATATAGTGAGAAGAACTCTAGATGATTATCCAGTGGGAAAGGTGATCTGATGAGTTGGGCGTGCCTGTGGCTGAGTTAAGGTGAACGTGTGAAATCCCAAAGTGTTGGGTGTATTGTCATGTGAACAGAAATGAATATGATGTGTTAGCCTCCTCTGAGCAACATAGTTGACGAGAAAACTCCAGATGATTCTCTTGTGTGAGGTAGTGGGAAAGAAGATATGTAGAGTGGACATGCCTGTGGATGAGCATAGGTGAATGTGTGTAGATCTAGTTCTTCTATGTAATGCGGTGATCCAGAGCTATGACATCCCTATGGATGTGCCCCTAGTGGATGAGCACTAGTGGGTGTATCTAATCCTTTGCTATATGTTGTTCAAGAGTAATAACTTCCTGTAACCCTAATTGTTATGTAAAGGGTACAGGTCGGCCCCACCTTAATGTGATTAATAATAGATGTAAAAGATAATTAATATTGTTAATATTAATTATAATAATCATAATAATAAATTATAAAGTGACTTAGAGAGTCGGCCATGTTGAGCCAATAGACGCCTTTGTTGATTTGACAAGTCTAATATAAGTAAGGGATGACTCCCCATTATGGAATCATATCATTCTTGTGTGTTTGGAAATTACAGCAAATCCATCTACTTGTAAAAAGGTGCACACCTCCCTTGGGCACTAGAGTTCTAGGGTTTGAAGCACCCTCTTGTGTGCTAGGTCTTTCTTGAAGGTGAAGGTCTTTCTCTTGAAGAATATAGAAAAGTATTTGGCTGGGTTTATCTGGCTAGGTTTTCTTCCCTTTTTGAGAAGGGTTTCCCAAGATACTTCTTGTGTTCTTTTGCATGGTGTTTCTTCTTGTGATATTGGTTTCTGCAACATTATTGTTTATGGTTAAGTGAAATGCTAAAATGGAATGAACTTCATGCTTAACCTAGCTTATGAAAAATCTACAATCCATTCTGCACTGAGTGAGGGAAGCATTGTATTCTTCCTGATCATATAATTTTCCTTTGCCATCCCAAGATGGTGGGAGGATTTTAATAAACAATTCTTCAAACAAATCCTTGAACTCTTGCACACTTTGCTCCATCTGTGTTGCCTTGCTTTGGAATGATTTCAACAGGTTATGTTTAGCAATAACCCTCTCGGCCCAGATGATCAATGGAGTTCTATCTTTGACTCCAATGGTCTGAAGTTCTACAGTAGGGATGGAGTTGAGCAAGTTTATGGAATTTTGGGCCCACTCTGATGGTTTCTTTGCTAAAGTCTCATTCACAACAATGCACCTGCTTCTGGATGTGATGGCTATGCTCTCTTTATCATTGATGAAATTCAAATACAATTTGAACTTGGAAGCTTCAGTAGTTATAGAATCCTGGATGATATGCTTGGCTCCATGCAACATGCCTTTGCCTCTTAATCTCATCTTCAACTTATCTATCCTTTCCTACAAGGCTTGATTCTCCTTTTGAAATTGAGCCATTCTTTCATCCTTTGCTTGTATCTCCTGCTTCAATTTCTCTATGCTCCCTTTTATCCCTTTGATTTCCCCTTCTTCCAGGCTAACTTGTGACATAGCCTGGACAAGTCCTTCAATGTTTGGCCCAAATTTTGTAGTGGGAGGTACCACTACAATCCTGTTCAACAATTATGTTTGATCTTGTGACCATTTCATCTTTTTTTTCTCTAGCTTCAACACCCTAGCTTTGTAGTCCAATGCCTCTTGTCAAAATGCTTCTTTTTCATGTTCTAGAGAAACCAATTATGTTGTTTATGGATGCTCTGTGGTAGACATTTTCAGTTTCTTCTTCAAGATTTGAATCAATTTTTCCTTCTCATCCAATGAGGATTTCACCCCTTGGGGGCCTTCAGATTCCAACCTCTTCACTTGAGTCTGCCAAGCTCTGCTAGATGTTTTTTCTTGCCTCAACTACCCTTCTAATTTCATTGCATAAGATGACAGCTTGTAATTCTTCAAGCTTAAACTCAGGTATTCAGAATACAACATATCATTGGTGTTCTTATGGAATTTGACCTTGTCTGGAGCACTGATATTGTCATACTTTATCTTTATCTCAGATATTGTGTCTTCATCTGCAATTGCAATGTTAAAGGTCCTCTTCTCAATATCCCTTACTGTGAACAAAGAAGAATTGTGCTGAGAAATATTTTCCACTTCGGGGACTAACTCCCCTATCTCACCCAGGGCCATGTTTCCTTTCTTAGCATACTTTTTTGCCAAATATTCTTTAGATTGATAAGCTGCCGCAAATGTTTTTTGTTGCTAAAGGTTCTTGAGCTGCCTTCACTTTGGAGTTTGCTTCCCTTTTCAACCTCTACAGTGCTGGTACCACTCTCCACCATATCCAGATTTACTTGTTCTTTAGGCTCTTCCTCCTCTAAATCCACTATATGTGGAGACTATGTAATCTTCATATTCTTAGGAGCAGTATGCTGATCACTGGTGCCCAGGCCTTTGAACTACTTCTCTTGTTGTAAACACTCATCTTAGGAACTTTGACTATTAGTTTCTGAGGAGCTTGTTGTGTTTGACTTCTTTGAAGGGTTGCCTCCACTTGTTGTGCTCGACTTTGTTGCAGGGTTGCCTCCACTTGTTGTGTTTGATTTGTTTGCAAGATTGCTTCCATATCAACACATACTTCTAGGTTTGCGAGTTTATCAAAAACCTCAACATGTTTATGCTCATAAGGGGCCTATTTGTTCATCAATCTTCTCTTGGATATGCTTTGGTATGGATCATATCTCCTTCCCTGTAGCTATACAAAACCAAACTCTTTGAGCTTTGCTTGAATCTGATATAAATAAGATATGGCTTTGACAATGAAAGGGCCAATGATAAAAGGGAACTTGAGGTTGGAGGCTTTGCGCAACTTTAGGAAATGCTCTATCTCAGATATGATTCTTTGCCTGATGAATCCAAGGGAAAATACTCCGGGGGTCGAAAAAATAGGCAATAGATAGGGGGATTCATGACAACCATAAACCCATATTACTGTTGAATTCATGAAAATAACCCAGTCCCCCACTTTGTTTTCTGGATTTGGTTGCAAATAGCTCCTCGTGTCATCCAAAAATCTGGGTAGGTTGGTGTTGAAAATCAAACTATAAACCATGGACATAAATTTTTTGATGAAGATGAGCAATGTAATCCTCTTATATTTAGTTGATATGAATGTTGCTTCAGGAAATTCTCTCTTATTGGTTTCCAGGAAAATCTTCAATAAATAGGTGTAATATCTGAAATGCCTTGGAGAGTGAAAATTCACTAGCTATTTATGGATATTATCAGCTATGAATTTATCAAAACTGATACGGACTGACAGACCGGACTCTGACTGAAAAAATGTCAAAATGAAACCCAACGTGACCTCGACCACATGTTTGTCATTATCTAGACCTAAAATTTGACTTAATAGGGAACATACCCATTGGACCTCAATAACCATTATACTCACATTCAATGGCAAAGACAGACTCTCTGAAAGATGTTCTAGTTTGACAATTGTCTGTAAAAACAGATCTCTGACTTCTGATGGACACTCTCTGTATACCCTAATTATCTTTTCTTCATTGCAAGGTTCAGACACTGCAGAGAAAGACTTTGGTATACCGAGGGCATATCGAATTGATAGACTCTCTACCCTACACATGACCTCGGACCCCTGTTTATTTACAACAACTTTTTCTTCATGAGAATACTGCTTTGCACACCAACCTATGAATTCGGGAAAAGGGAAAATGACTTCGACATCATAAGGGACTATGGCGGCCTGGACTTCTTCAAGGAATGGTATATGCCTTCCTACATTATTGGACATATTGCTTCTGGACACAGAGGAAAAATGGTTATTTCGGTGTCGAAAATGTCTGAGTCTCAGTCAATTAGGGCTTCTTCATTCGACACAGTGTCTTCCTCTGTTACTGAAGTTATGATAGGGTCCATGGTGGCGATGAAAAATACCTGGAAATGAGCGAAAATGGCTTGCAATGGCGCACTGTTGAGATGCAGTCGAACGAAGGTGGTCGCGCCAAGTTTCAAATGGTCCAGTCTTTTGAAATAATAATAAAATACATGACAAATGTCCTTTATATACTTTTCCAAATTTCGGGGGTGCGAGGAAGTGGTTTGGGGCAACCCGCTTCTCACCTCGAAATGAACCCGGTGGCACCACGTGGTCCCGACCGAAAACCACGATTTAGATTTTGGCCCACTTTCTGAAATTATCCTCCGCGCAACTTCTCCCCTCGAAATGATCCTCAACTGTCGATCTGAAGTTCTTGCGATTCTTTAAGGGCTCTGCACAACTTCTCCCTCCATACTTAGCCTCTTCCTACCAGATTTACCTCCTTCTCTAGTTTGTCGGGCTTCCAAACCAATTTAGCACCTCACTAAGTCCTGAAATCTTGATTTCACTCAAAATTTTTAATGGTGATAACAGATTCTTTAAGTGGTTTAATATGCAGTAGTTACTTGATTTCGTTGCTGATATATATTTTTGTTTACTTCTGCGATTTGGGACAACAAGCTTAACTTGTTTTCCTCTTAACATATTACATACATACTTGGCTTTTCTTGTGTCTCGGGAAGGTACAAACACTTTCCGCAGGTACCCAAAGACTTGGCAACCATTGACAACTATTGAGACTCGTTTCCAAGCCTTATTTTCATTTAGAAAATTGACCTATAGGGGCATCCATTCATAAGTATCATTTTCCATCTCATTTCCCCTAGGGTCACCTGAGACTACCCCATTGAGGTGATCACTTTACCTCTAAAGTGAAGGGAATATCTATCTGAGGTGACATTGGGTAGGTATTCTCCTAGTTTTCGCCATCTTGTGGCTTGGATCGATCTTTACCCAACCTACAATTTGTGCAATAACATTTTGGCATCATTGCCGTATAGGATTTTGAATCCTGTTCTGAGCCCTAACGACACTTTGAAAAGCTATCCCAAATCCTTTCCCTAGCTTTCCTGGTGACTCCACTTAAAGGACGTTCCCCTTCCACCTTTTATGAGATCCCCTTAAATCTCATCTGGCGAATCCACCTTCCAAGAAACCAACTTTCCCTTATTACCCTTTCCATCCTTTGATGAACCTTGATCTTATCTTGAAACTCCATTGAATTTTTTAGCCAAGTGATGAAAAGATGTCTCTGTAGCACTTTCATGAGGCATACGCAGCCTTGGATGTTCATTCTATTTATTGGTATCCAAATAAATGCCTGATGAAATAGTTGGTTCATATTCCTAGGTTCGACGGTGATCCATCCTCGACTATTGCACATGTCGCCTAGTTTGTTGAATTTATCATGCACTACAACATAGAACAAGAAGATGTGATCGTGCGGTCGTTTCTCTTATCTCTTAAAGAAAGGAAAAAAGATTGGATCGGATATTCTTGTAGCCCCAAAAGTATTTATTCTCTAATAATCCTTATCTAATACTTCCTCGAGCAATAGGGCCCTAGAAATCAAAAGCTTGAAGATACTATTCAAGACCTTGAGGATGTTCTCCGAGGATATTTGTTTTTTTCATAACTTATCGAAGGTTTGAGAGAAAAACTTCTTCTAAAGTCTGATGAAAGCACAATTGAGGAATAAAAAATTGAGGATAATAGTAATGAGGAAAGTTTTGAGTGCCTCAAGGAAAACATACAGGAAGACAACAAGTTCTATGAACAATTGCTTGAGTATTGCCATAATAAGGACTTCTTGGTTAGGTTATGTGTGCAAAGAAAAGAAGAATACGATGTTGTCCTTCAAAATTATGAGAGGAATCCTACCCTCAACATGGCATGGGAGGTTTCCATTACCTATTTCGGAGTAGAGTCACTGTGTGATGCTATGATGAAGAAATATGGTTACCGAGAGGGCTTTCCAACTCAATATCAATCACTCTTGATGCCCAAAGAAGTCTGTAAACTTGTTAGAGATCAAGATCAGGATGGTAAATTATTTGATTCTATTGAAGATGACGAAGACTTAGTTAAAGAGTGGATTCATGAAGAAATTTTCCAAGAAGAAGAAGACCTGAATGAAGTGCAACATCTAGATGAGCAGAAGGAGACATTGGTATCCATCCTCCCGCTTAACAAAATGAAGTCATTCAACCTTTTTTTCCTCATACACATGAAGATGGAGAAGTGATTAGTCCCAATGATGCAAATGATTTTGTGAAATACCTCTCTGACATGGACAATCTACACATTGATGATTTCATACATCTTCGGAGACATAGATGGGATGAGGGTTGCTTCATCATTAATGGAGATCCCATTTACAACATTGAAGGTAGCTCTCAAGCAGAAGGGTTTGAGTTGTCATCTTTAGAGGACTGGTCTTCGTACGTATATGATTCAGATGTTTGGAGGCCCGATTATGATATGGTTACAGACTTATTTGAAGATAGCTTTCATGATATGCTTGTTATGATTCTCGCCCATCCCTTGAGAGTTGTGATGAGTATCCTTTCGGTGACTTGAGCTTGTTCTATGAATATTCCCAACCACCTTTGTGCTTAGATATTGATAGATTCCAGTACGCGACCATTCCAGAACAGTCAAAGGCTCACGCTACTAAACATAAGTATTTTCATATTGATAATTTTGGCAAGAATTTGCAGATAAACAAGCAACATTTTTTAGATCCGAGAGAAGAGTTTTTATTTAAAACTAAGGTTGTGCTTTACCCCATTTCCTCTTGTTTGGAAAATCATCAATTCTTCTTGGTATCCCTTATCTCCTCTCATCATTCTTGAAGCGATGACATTTCAAGCGAAGACGAAGAACAAGCCCTTGCATATGAAGAGATCGTTGAAGAAAACCCTATTGATTTGTTGACACTAGATCTTGCCGAAATGTGTCATAGATTAAGTTCCTTATGTTCCATCATCGTAGAAAAGTATGGTTTCAATGATGAAGAAGACTTCCATGAAATGGATCATGTTGAAGATCCACTTCAAGCTTACCTTACTTATGTTCTTTCTACACACGAAGACATGGATATGGTCAATTTCAGTCATATAGATGAGCCATCATATACATGGGATAGTCCCATCCAGAGATGGATCGATCAAGAGTGTGGATGTTCTTTCCAATAGGATTTCCTCCCTCCCACCCATCTCCATGAGTTTCATTTAATGATTGATTATATGTCTATTTATGCTCATGATCATTATGTGATTGACTTATCTTTGTTGTATTCCATGATTAAGCACAGGGGGAGATACTTGGATGAGATCATCAACTAGTTGTACTGGTTATACGACTTCACCTAACATTTCAGGATCTAATCTTCAGGGCCCCAGGGCCCCAGATAAGTAGGTAGGTCATTTTGATTTCCTGCATTTTCACCTTGATTGATCATAGTATTTTAGTTGCATCTCATTTTTCATTTTTCTCTACTTGCATATTGCTTTTATCATATTGCATGTTTAGTTTAGAAATTTATGAAAAATGCTAAAAAAAAATATTTTCTAGATTAATATTCATTTTTAGTTTTTGATTATATGAACAAAGGATGAGTGATCCATCCTACTCTTAATAGTTTGTTGTTTCAGTGTGTTTAGGCACATGTCCACCAGGATATGTCG